>JAZHYW010062238.1:0-45814 GCA_037355805.1 Ixodes ricinus | reverse complement strand
CATGCAATGGCACAAATATAAAACCGTCCTCCAAGGCCTTCAACGTTCTCGAAGTAGGAAAGAGAGAAAATTGTTAAAAAGGAAAGGGAATTTAGTATATTCAAAAAAGTTTAAAAAGCGCTGGCGTCACGACGAGGTATAAGTAATCTAGTTATCTCCGGTGCACGGAATTCGACCACTGCCCTTGTCAGTGATAACTGAAGGTGCAGAAACACTGTTGTTGACAGTCCCGAAAGAAAATGTACTATAAATCTAAAAGTTTAAAAGTGTTGCTTTTTAAACTTTTAAATTTATAGTACATTTCCCTTTGAGACTGTCAAGAACAATATTTCTGCCCCTTCATTTCACTGACAATGACAGTGGTCGAATTCCTTGCGCCGGAGATAACTAGATTACTTATTCCTCGTCGTGACGCCAGCGCTTTTAAAAAAATTGTGTATATACTAAATTCCCTTTCCTTTTTAACAATTTTCTTCTTTTCTTCTTGGAGAACGTTGAAGCCCTTGGGGACGGTTTTAATATTTTGTGCCATTCTATGTTGTTAAACATTTCTAAAACCCAAGACGGAGGCTACAAAGAGGGGACAAACACAAAACGTCTTGTGTTTGTCCCCTCTTTTTAGCCTCTTACTTGGGTTTTAGAAATGTTTAACTTTAACCAGCTCGCCTGCCTTATTACGTTATCTTCCATGTTGTTGCTCAATGAAAGAAGTCCTGTTTCCGTCCCCGTCCTCGATGTTTTATCCTTCCAAGTATTCGTAAATTGGTTTAACTGCATGGAGTGGACCAGTATTGCCAGTATACACAGTTGTACAGTATTACCAGTATGCACATTTTTCACAGTTTGACCGGTATGCACAGTTTCACAGTAAGATCAGTATGCACACGTTAAGTTTGCCCAGTTCAACCATCATAACCAGTGAAAATAATGCAGCTTGAACTGGCTCAGTTTGCAAAATATTTCAGTAGGGTAGCCTTTTTGTATTTGCAACTGGGACTTAAAATTGTAATACGTAAATCTGACCAGTAAAATGCGTATCCGAGGTAAGTTTTTACTTGATTCATCGAGTCCTTGGTTTTTGCACGCGATTTTAGAGTCGGAAACTTTATTTTGAAACGCCCCGTAAGAAACTTAAGGTTTTACTTGTTTTTGCATC
Organism: Ixodes ricinus; assembly: GCA_037355805.1. Taxonomy (NCBI): domain Eukaryota; kingdom Metazoa; phylum Arthropoda; class Arachnida; order Ixodida; family Ixodidae; genus Ixodes; species Ixodes ricinus. The sequence continues at coordinate 44,658 of JAZHYW010062238.1, read as the reverse complement.
ATTTATTGTGCACAATATTTGTCCTACATGAAACTCGTGATGGTCGTGTACTAACGATAGCTCGTTGCGTCTACGTATTTGAACACGAACCCCTCAACGAGGAGGTTGTAGCTTCTGTCGAAGGAGCGCTCTCACTCCGATCTGTTTTTGCAGAAGTGATGTACTTCGTCAGCTTAACGGCTGGGAGTTTGGAAATGTCGTTTACCTAACCCGTGATAGGAAAAACGCTACCTGCAGCCATACAGAGGCAGAAGGAATCAAGGAAACGCAAGGACGGCACAGTGTAAACAACTGTACCGGCCGAAACGGAGTCCACTATGGCATCGGCCGCCCAATGTTGTATGACTCGTTCAGCGAATTTTTCGCTGTTGCCAGTTATTTGGAATCGACCCCGTATGTGACTACGTCACAACACGGCGTCTGGGTCCAAACAAACCGTTGCTAGGGACGTTGCTATGGAGCTAACGCATGGAGACTCCACATGAGGCTAGATTTTTGCTTTCAAGTAAGTAAATAATTTTTTGTAAGCAACCTAACTTCTTGATATCTAATTATGAAGATGTTCTTGTCGTCCCAGTGCTGCATTGCAACGATGAAAGCCATTTCTGAAGTATTACACTCCGCTTTGCTTTGGTAGCAGACGACACGATAGATTTGCTGGCCTCTGTTGCAGCGGGCGTCTTCATTGAATTGCGTCGGTAAACGAGCGACAAAAACAAGTGCATCGCCATGGCCGTAGAGGCCTCCGCAATGTGCGTTTTTTTTCTGTGAAGAACCCAGCTTAGTTCAGAGGGGCGAAAATGCCGTAAAATCAAACCACGCCATGCAGATCAGTTACGACGACGACCTGAAGTGCATTACCGGCGTAGTGCAGGCCAGCATGAGAAACAAATCGTACGCCGTCGAGATAAGTCGTTTTGTTATTATTATATATTATTATTGAGGATTGTCAGAAATTATGTAAAAATTGCATGTCTATCGCGATTTCGCAGTATTTTTCTTTTTTTTCTTTGGTATACATAAAATTCCGTAGATGTGCTCTTTTGGTGAAGGTCTCCATCGAACCCGTGATGCAAGTACAATCTGTAATAACTCAACTTATCTTTTTTATTTGGTTCTTTTCGCGCTTTGGGGTCTTGCGAAAATCGGAAGAAACTGCAAGAATCTTTCTCCACGCGATGGTTATAAACGTACGAATACGCCCTCACACACTCTTAATCTGGGGCGGCAAACGTGACGTACAACGTTTTCAGGACTTAGCCGCGAACTGATCCGGCCCCGTCAAATTTGCCGTGTACAACGTCACGGCTGCTGTTCGCCCCCTCCCTCTTTGATGGTGCGAATGGCTATGGGTGGCTCCGTAGGCGGCCCTGTAATTTTTGGTGGCCCGTTTGTGCAGGGCCGGCAAAAACGGGCCGGCTATGCACGTAATAGTGGAAAAAGAGGGCTCTGCTTTCCGCTAGATGGCTGCAGTTGCGGCCACCCAGCATGCCGCAGGCCGCAGCGGCGCCATTTCTCTTCTCGTTGTGCCAGGACGACAGATTTGGAACGTACGAAGTACGAATCTAATCGGAAGCATCTGCGGGTGACGTTTGTTTTCTTGTCATGGTGATGGAAGCCTATGTTAGAGTGTGCGCCGAAGCCGCGGGACAGTCAGTTAGTTCTTCAGGATGCTCACGTCGAAGGATATCAAAGGCGGGCGGTGTAACCATGAGGGAACATGTGAATTCGATGGCTCCACACGGCCTGCTGATCTGGCGGCACGACCAGCTCGATCACCACTTCTGGGCCAACTTGGCTGGTGCTATTACTGCGGGCACGGTCCTCTTCAGCATAACCGACTGGGTGATTATGTAACTCACTGGCTAATAACGGAATAAGTCAAGTGTTGAATGAGTTCCTAACTAGTAACTTTTGTTCTCGTTAACAGAGGACTTCTTGGACCCTCTCCAGGATGATACAGGTATCTATACACCATATTTTTGTATTCTAAGAAGCACGTTTGAAATCACCTCTTTTCATATTATTCGGATACCGGCTGGCGTCGTCGGTCGAAAGCGGAAAACAGGTTTTACTTCACATTTCACATATTGTGGACTTACCACAACGGCTACAAGCGCGGACTCTTCACGTCCTGACTCGTGGAGGGTGACAATTTTAAAGTTCTCGAGTCACAGTCGCAGCCGTTATGGGTTTGCTATGGCAAGCTGAGGCAGATAAAGCTAGCCGGTTGTAATACCCTCAACGGTGGACACCAGCATTTTCCAGCGACAAGGTGTAAATAGTGTATAGAGGGGTGCTTTTTCTTGCCAGAAGTGTCCGCCGATAGAGCACGGCGTATACGGCGCACTTATCAGCTTGCCGTCCGAGGTATATAGTCGTGCGTCTCAGCCGGCGCCGACGATCATTGAGCAAAGGAGGACGGCCACACAAGGAACATTTATACTAAAATTTATGATGAATGTAACATCTGTACTAAGTTTGTCCTTGTGCGTGCACCCTTCTTTGCTCACACGTCCCTCGACGTCGGCCGAAACGTTCTTTCTGTGTGAATGAGCCTTCCGTGGGGAGACTCGCGTCCCTGCGCTAGACGTCAAAGCGTGACATGTGAGGACAGTCTCCGCTCACCGCGTCGCAGCCTACGACGTACAGCTTTCCACCAGTGAAGGAGGTGCCACACTGATTGCTTTAAAGCATGTTGAGCTTTAATCCCGGTACGCGTTCGGAAGCGAAATACAGGCAGGCGTTCTACGCACGCCCGAGCAAAAAGGGAATATACTCGGGTGTATTGTCTGGATGGCTTCTTTCCAGCTGTCGCTGTCCCCCATCTTACGCAAGAAATCTTACCAATTTTTATAAGTTTGTGCTCATGATGCAACGAAGTATACATGTTAGATCTTATTTCAGGCACCAAGTTTGGGTCGAATTAGGATTATTTATAAAAAAAATATTTGTGGTGGTGCAACTCTGCGAACCGCAAGTTGCACACATTTTTGTCCCCATGTTATTAGAAAGTGAAACATCTAAGGCGGAAACTAACCTTTTCCGACTTATCGGAGGTAGCATGTCTGACCACACTTTCTATTTGCCTACATCTTAAGTAATGCAGTATGACGTTTGGTGACCTCTAGAATAAGCTTTTATTAGGCTAACTGAATTTAGGAAATGTATTAAACAATATTTTTTGAAAAAGTCGAACTATTTGTTTACATTATTTGACGCAGTTGTAATTATTTACCTGACGTGAGCATACTTTTAAATTTAGTAATTACAGAAAGTTAATTATTCAAAATCTTTGACACCATATTATCAGCATCAAATGTTTTGAATTTTATATTAAACAAAAATAGCTGCTTATGTGCGACGTGTAGTTTTTGAGCAAACGATTTAGTCGGTCTTTCATGGCCTGTACAACACGATATAACCATGAACCTGTAGATCCTGGCAAATGGACAGCCTCAGCTACCCTTCCTGGTGGCGTCGAAATTTACTGGTTTATTTCCACTCCTGCAAACTGCCACCAAAGCTGTCATTCATATATGACGTCAGACTGCATTTTAATGTCCAGTAACCAAACATAAGCGTGGCCGCCGAGAGCAATAGGCGGTTATATAATTGGCGAATTTGTTTTTCGCTTATTTTGTTTTCCTGCAGAGCTCACGAATAAATCGAGCTTTGTTATGCGGCCATGTCAGGTGGCCGATGACTCCCAACTGTTTGTATGGACTCTAACTCTCCAGCTGCTTTACTAAAAACCAGCTGTTTGCCTAAATTTTAGAACGTTAATTAAGATAAAACACATGTTACTCTCTCTCCACAGTCCAACATAAGTGAAATGCCGCAAATTCTTAATCGCAGCGGCACCATGCCTCTGATGATGCAGAGGCAAATGGCCTTCGGACGTGCCGCGGACACCCGTCTTGTGGCGCGACGTCTCCGGTAGACTCCAACACAGCTGGCTCGGGAAGCGCAACCTGCAACTGCGGCCGGTCCTAGTTCACCAAGTGTGTCAACTGAAAGCAACGGCTATGCTTCCACCAAAAGTTTCGGGCAAGCGACACGCGTTTTCACATACTTTTCTCCATTTTATTGTTTGAATGGCATTTGATTATCAAAAAAGCGCCACCTGTATTTTCAGCTATGCATCTGATCTGAACAAATAAATGGATTGTTGTACCTGCTGACCCCACTGTTCTTTTAAATGTTGAGAATCCACTCGGCCTCGCTCCTTGAAGCACCCCAGATGGCCACCCTAGAGAGCACTCGCAGCGAATCGCTAAAAGCAGCACAAATCGAGCTTGGTAACGCTTTCTTCCAAGAGATTTTGCGGACTCAAAAACAGCGTGATGCGACGTGACTCATGTGCACGGACTGTCTCGCCAGCAGACGTCGGACCCAGTGACACGTGACAGCTTCATTTTTGCAGTGAAAAATGTCCTGTACTTCTCATTCGCCTGGATTTCCTTCGTGCATCAAAGTCCTTGACCCTCGGAGATACTCATGCGGACAAACAGTCGACAGGCATTCTTCTTTTATAGCCAGCAGAAAACGGGCCACCCGGTACAAACGCCAGCTGTGGAGACGGGCCACCTAGAAAACGTGCCAGTCATAAGGTACACAGGCCAGCTGTAAAACGGGCCAGCGATAAAACGGGCGTTGCAAGATCCAACTCGTCACGGCAAATTTTGGGGCCACCCAGCAGGCGGCAAAACGGTTTGGCAATTTTAGGAAATCACCCGAAATTTGCCGCGACAAGTTGGACCTCATTTGTCACGGCTATAGGTGACTCTCTAGGTGGCCCCAGATTAAGGAGTGCAGTGCGAGCCCGCAAACAAAATTTGGGATCTCAACCGATCGCCTGAAGCGCTTTTCTCACGGGTGCAATGCGATCTTTTAGCAGACGATCATCTCGATCGACGCCCGGACTTTCGATAAACCCAGTGGCGTACCACTTGTCTTTGAGTGGGGCCCGCCGCCCCCCCCCCCCCCAAGGGCCGTTGGGCGGTGCCCTTGGTATCCCTTGGGCGCCGCCAGCTAGTGTTTGCCCTGCCCAGTAGCGGCTGTTTCAGGAAGGGGGGGGGGGCAAAGCACATGCCTTGCTCCTCCACTCTGAGAACTGGGAGGGGGGGGCCTGCCCCCCTTGCCCCTCCCGGTTGGTATGCAGATGGATAAGCCATATTGTGCATCGCACCCCACTATGAATTCTTATCAGTGTCTGAAACTCATTATATTTCAAACAAATGCAATATCAGAATATCGTCTTTATTCACACGATTCAGACGCCGGCGGCTGGCTTGGCCGGCGGGCGTGTGGCAGACGGCATACTACTTGCACTCGTCGTCTGCTACAGGCATCTTGAGGACCGGAAGTTGCAGCCGTAAATATTTCAAAAACAAGCGATTACCGGCACAGTTCTATCGAAACATATGCGACATTGAAGCTTTCTATATCTGTGATTTTTAGAAGTTTAAATCCTACTCCTGATTTTTGAACGGTCGGGTTTTCGTAGCGAAACCTAGACACATGTATTTGTCCATAACAATGACCCTAGCAACGGTTTGTTTGGACCCATGACGTCACACTTACGGAGTCAATGGTGTCTATAGGTGCCGTGGATTTCGCTGACGTGTTTTGGCACCGCGGATGCATCGCAGAGAGCTTTTGAAAGAAAGAAGATATAGAAGGGTCCTCTTTTCTTTTAAAAGCTCTATGGCGAAAACGTTTTTTTTTTGGCTGTCTATTTATGTGTTTGGGTCTTCTTTTCACATCTTTTACGACGTGCGGTGGATGACATTCGATTTAAAACTTGTTTCATGGTTTCTTTAACCACAGGCCTAGTATCGGCAAAATATCGTGCGAGTACTGCCCAGATTGGACTGTCGGCCAAATATTGGCCAGATGTCGCATATGCTTCTGCTCTATATCGGCTGAACGTCACCTATGCGCTCGCTTTGTATCGGCAATATCAGCAGTATTGGCTTGCACGTTAATTGCAGATATAGAGCGCGCCCCGCACGAATACACGTACACACGGAATTGTTTTCAATTGCTCACGGAAATAATTAAACTACTATCATTACACACGGCTGGTTATCGACACGTTTACGAAGGTTATACTCCTTAGTGGAACGGAAAGCAAATATATAAATATAATTACTTTGTTTTCATGCCAAGCAAACCTTACAAATCAAATACAAAGGACCGTGGAGATCAGAGAGCTTTAGTATATCGTTCCGATGACTCCGATAAAGATACCCGATCCTCGCCGTCGCCTTTGCGCATATATTGTAACGTTTTCTAGAGTATCGGAGGTATCGGAACGACATACTAATACTCCCTGTTGAGACAGAGAATGACTACTATCACAAGCATACTTGCTGTGTACTTACGAATAAAAAAAGCGGTTTTATGTAATCCGTGCATAGACGTGTAATCCGACTGGGGCAGCACAGAGGGACACTCGAGTAAGAGGAGGGTCGACAAGATTGAACTGTAGTATCGCTGTCACGCATGAGCAGTTTTGTGGAAGCACGTCCAACAAACATAGCAGAATAATTTCATGAACTCCGACGAAGAAAGCGGCCATTACGGGAAAAGTTGGCACGGACGTATTTCGGCCGTTCTCGACGAAAAACCACGGTCGCGACTGCAACGCACAAACATAAGAACACTGAAGGGCGCATTTCGGAAACCGCCCCTTCCCATCACCATAACTTGGCAAAGGGCGAAGACTACGGCGCCAGTCTGCCCACCGTCGCGTCAGAGCGAGTCACATGACACGTTTTTGTTCAAGCGTTCTTGTCCTGCGGAGAGAGGTCACGTGTTTCGCTCCACCTCTCTGATTTATTTGAAACAGCCGTCTTGCTCGCTCACAGCCACGCGAAAGCACAAAAGGAGGTTAGGGGACTTTACAGAAGGCGAGGTCGAAGGCAGTTGGGCAATGGAGCTAAGCTCCCTCTACTTATTTGGTATGTCCTTCTCGGGCTAGAAGTAAGCAGATTCCGTTTCGCTTATTTTCTCTCATTTTCAAGGTCGGTTTTGAGTTGGTCAAGAATGCCGAATACCTCCGCCAGCATAGCCGATTCACAAACAACACTCTCCACACCCAACGAAAAACGGCGGCAGGTACGATATGTCAGGATGACGTCGGCGCGACCCGTCCGATACTTTACAGATATCGGCCAGATCAAAATGGTATCGGCACAATTATTCCAATTTAAGGCTAATATCGGCGCCGTGTGCAGCCTGAGGCCATGTGCGGTGAAGCTCTTTTGGAAGGCAGCGTGCAACTGCTCCTTAAAAAAGAAATTGGCGTCGCACGAGGCGTAAAGGGGTATGCAAACTGGAGCCGTGGTCCGTGAAGGTTTCTCCGCTCCGTCAAAGAAAGCTGGGCTCCCTCTCCGTTTTTCAGTTTGAACACGACTGCGATCCGTGGCAAGTCGTGTTGAGTCAGAGAAGGGGAAGCGATGTGACTGGGCCACCCTCTGTTCACGTGCTCCATGCGTACGTTTCGCCGCATCCGAGAGTTGGGACTGTCGCCCAGCCAGTCTCCACGCAAGACTTGACGAACGAAACTTTGACTTGTAGCATTCAGTGGTTTTGTCATGAAACACGTCACGGCGCGGGGCGCCGTGGCTTGCCGTGATGTGTCCTGCAGAAGAGTGAAGTCTCCCCGGCTTTTTTGACGGAGCGGTGAAACGTCCACGGACCACGGCGCCAGTTTGCATACCCCTTAACGGATCTCCAAGAAGGGTGGTAGGCTGGGCTATCCTCCGAGACGAAAGTCCTTCTATCAGGTATGGATGTTGAAGTTGCGAAGTTTCTCTTCCAGTCCATAGTCTTTCCGCACGGCGCCCCGAAGTTCTCATTACCCACCGCTGGATCACCGTTCATGGCCTAGCTAATTCAAGAGATCCTTCGTCTCAGTAGCACCAGCCGCCGTCGAACCACTGCGCATCATCCGCAGAAAAATGGACGGACAGAACAAAACTATCGCCGACATATATAAATGTTTCTCGACCTATGGCACAAGACGTGGAATGAGGTGTTATTTCACGTTTGCCTACAATACGGCGGCGCAAGACACCGCAGGAGTGACTCCGTTTCATCTGGTGCATAGCCGAAAGATGTACGACGATGCCCGGCTCGATGCTGCCACACGAACCCGGTCACGACTGCAGCGACGACGCTAACGCTGTTGCTCAACGGGTAGAAGAGGTCCGCCAGCTCGCTGGACTTCGGATATAGGATCAACAACGTGTCGACTCTACCCGTACAACCTTCGTCGGATCGACGTTCGCTTCAAGCCCGGAGACCGAGTGTGGGTCTGGACCCCGATACGACAACGCCGTCCAGGCGAGAAACGTCTGAAGCGCCACTTGGGACCCGACAAAGTACTCCGCCAGCAGGGAGACTTGAACTACGAGGTGATGCCCGACGGAACAAGAACACCATCACGCCGCCCGCCATGACCTAATTTTGTCCACGCCGTGCGCCTCAGGGCGTACTACGCTCGATCGAAACACATGCGCGTCAAAACTGTCCGGTCCGGCGTGCGAACTGTCGGGGAGATGGCTGCTCCGAATCGCCGCACCGGACGGTTCGCGACACATGGTTTCCGACGCGTCGTTGCGTCGCTCCGTTCAGCTCCGCCCAGCTTCGTGTATCCCTCTACCGAAAGGATGGATGGATGCTCATGGCTATATTTATACCGGGCGGTAGCTCGCGCCACCTAGCCAAGAAAACTAAAATACTTCGCCGCCCTTCCTGGTTTTTCTGACTTTAAAATAAACACAATATTTTTATTACATTCTATTAAAGTGTGCGTGTGTAAAGATTTCCGTGAGGTTACTTTTTCTGCTCAACATCACTTAATTGCGATGGACCGCAGCGGACCTTAGGAGCCACCCCAGCGAAGCGAGCACTGCGTACAAATCACGTGACTACGCACACCGCGCATTGCTGCGTCTCTCCCGAAGTTCACGTGACATTCACACTGCATTAAAAATAATAATAATAATAATAATAATAATAATAATAATGTTTATTTCCACCATAAGATGGTGGCGATCAGGGAAAAAAGCTGTCAGGTACAGCTTGACGGGTCCCTGACCGCCTACAGAAAGCAGCAACAGAGCCAGGAAAAACGGTAATCAAGAAAAAAAAAAGTACAAAGATTGTTACTATGACACATTTTAAGTACACATTTTAGTTTTTTTTTCTTTTTTTGCATTGAGGCATGACGGAAAGCAAAGATAAAAATTATACAAATACAAGGCACAAAGATTACAAAGAAAGGCAACTACCTCTAGCTGCTCGAGAAAAAGGATGATTTTAATTCTCTTAGGGATAACTTATCCTAATCCCTACTATTAGTCATATACGGATTGAGTAGATTGGGGATAGTGTATTTAAGCATTTGTTTGCCATAGTTTGTTCTTGCTGTAACCACCTCCCAACATTCAGCACCACGGGTAGGGTAACTATGAACATTTTTTGATAAGTGTCCAAGATCTGTTAAAAAAGTTGAGTCTTTAAGTTGCTCTACTTTAAGGCTAGTGCTAAGCCTATAATCATATAATGTATGCACGTTTATGACGCGAAATTTCTGAAATAAGCCAGCTGTGTGAAAATCGTACGAGACGGCAGCTATGGCCCTCAGTGCTTTTTTTTGCAATACATGTAACTTTTCTAGATTTGTTAAAGTTGTTGTTCCCCAAACTAAATGGCCATAATTTAAGTGAGAATAAAATCGAGAATTATATATTAATAATTTAACGCTTGTTGGTAAAATGTAACGATGACGATTTAACACGCCCACAATTTGGGATATTTTTGGAATAAGAGAGTTTATATGACTTTCCCACGACATATTTTCAGAAAAGGTGACACCTAAGAGTTTAAAACAATTCACCATCTCGATTTTAGTTGAATTTAAAACTATGTCCTTGGTAATGGTAACGAGTTTATTTTTAGGACGAAACAGCATGGCTTTGGTTTTATTTACATTTATTTGTAATGCGTTGTTATGACTCCAGGTTTGTAACCTAGACAGTGCCAGATTTGCCATATCGAATAACACATCAGTATTATCTGCAGAAAACAGTATGCTCGTGTCATCAGCATAGTTTACAAATTTTGCTCTGACATTAATATTGACTATATCATTCACGTATATGTTAAAGAGGAATGGGCCCAATATACTACATTGTGGTACACCAGAAACAATATGTTTTATAGTGGAGGAATTCCCATTGATATAAACATACTGCGTTTGATGCTCCAGATAAGATCTTATCAGCTGTAAAGCGTGCCCTCGAATTCCATAGTTATCTAATGGCTCGTAGCGTCCGCTGCTCTCCATCGTAAGGTGAAACGGAGTACATTCGGGTTTCGACGGCCTCGATCGGTCCCAGAAGGCCGGCTTTCTATGGCGCGCGAGATCAGTAGCTTGTTCTGTGCGCGCGAGAAAACTCGATGGCGTCCATCTCCTTCACAACAACGACTCGCGTCACGTGACGCACCGCGCACCGCCACACGTGTGTCTGTAGGCGTTGTAAAAGAGGGGAGATCCGCTTCCCCGAACTGCCCGAACCACGAAGCGCCTCCTCGTCCGATCGGTCCGAAAGTCACGTGACAACATGACCTTCGCGCCATCCGTGCTGCCATTGGCTGCGGCCCTCCGAAAATCAGACAGCCGTGCGGCGATATCTGGCAAGTTGGACGCACGCCGTCGCCGGACGGAGGCCCCGTCCGACGCTCCGGTGCGACGAAAACCCTTGCTCTCGGACGTCGTTCCGGCGGTTCGCACGTCGGATCGGACAGTTTGGACGCGCATGTGTCTGGCGCATAAAGGCCTGTTCACACTCTTGCGACCGAGTACGACCGAGAGAGACAAGACCGGTTTTTAATCCTCTTGCGAGTTCTTAGGACCGGGCGCGCTGCTGCGGAGCTGGTCCTAAGACGTCGTAAGAGGATTAAAACCCGGTCTTTTCTCTCGGTCGTACTCGGTTGCAAGAGTGTGAACGAGCCTTAAAGGCCCGTTCACACTCTTGCGGCCGAGTTCGACCGAGAGAGACCAAACCGGTTTTTAAGCCTCTTGCGATCTCTTAGGACCAGCTCGGCTGCAGCGGAGCAGGTCCTAAGAGATCGCAAGAGGCTTAAAACCGGTTTGGTCTCTCTCGGTCGAACTCGGTCGCAAGAGTTTGAACGGACCTTAAGACTGTGAACTGCGATCTCGTGCTACGCTTGATAGGACTGTTGTTTACCAGCCTCCATACTTTCCCATTATTTTGTTTGTTTTGCTCCGTTTTGTTTCCTTGCATGTTGATTTGATCGAGACGATGCTTTTTTAAAGGGGGAAGAAATGCCAAGCGCGTCTTCGAGTACGCGCGTCCGTGGCCGAACGGTTGGGTCAGGACGTTTTAAAAAGGGTGAAAAGAATGCTAGTGCCACCCGGTGTTAAAACGTTTTTCTTTAAATTGCACTCCGGTACTCTACCAGTAAAGACGTGGATGGAGGAGAAGGGCCTCTTAGTCCCGTGGGGCTCTCACTGTTTTCTTTGTAAGAAACCGGAGACCATTGAACATGTCTTCCTAGAGTGCTGGGATGGCGTCTTTTTGTGGGACGTCCTCCAGCGCACATTGAAAAAAGAGTTACCGCTCGAGCCCCACGGGATCAGGTATCTATCTGTGGAGAACGATGATGACGTCCCGTTTGATCTTGTAATGCTACTGTGTCTGCACGGAATTTGGAGGTCGCGGATGGCCGTGCGCCATGCTGACAGTGACGCACGAGAAGCACAGGACTAGTTCCGTGTGAGCATTATTTCTTTTCTTGAACTCGTCAAGGCTCGTGAAAGTGTTCCCGAATGGCTTCCTCAAATCGAAGTACGCTTAACAATGCGAAACATTTAAACCCCAGGACGCTTGCCATAGCAAGGTGGACCATTTGTTCCTCGTGTATGTTATAGTGTGCCTATGCGTGTGTTCTTTTGCCCGGCAATAAAGAAAAAAAAAAGTCCGTGGCCAAACGGTTATCGTGCGTGAGCAATAAAGAAGAAAAGAAAGATATGCTTCGATCCCAGGCAAAGGGCCGAGGTTCGATTCCTGGGAGCGGACGTACCTTTTTGTTGTTTCTGTCAATGTAGCGTTTTGGTAAATTTGTGAGCTTTGTTGCTTGTTGCAGGTCCGAATGTCCTACGCGCCAAACCTTGTACGCCGATTGTTCCAGAAGCCCACGGGTGTGCATAAGGAAGGGGCGCGGCGTTGCAGTCAGGAGTCACTTTTTCACCTTCGCTCGATTCTGCCGTTACGCCGTCATCGACGCCAGAGACGCCTCTTGTTCAGTATTCATTTTTTTTTGACACAAGTTCGCCACAATAATTGTTTAGTTTCTCCAGTTATTTGCTTCCTCATCATTACTCACTAGGGACAGCATATTCAAAGCACGAATTTCTCAATCACTAGAAATGTACTGGGAACACAGCTGAATAGTGACTTAAAAGAACACTTGAAGCGCTCCACAGGTACACGTGAGTATACCTCATTAGTGTTGGTGAATGTGGGTTGGTCGGGTCATACCGACAAAAGGGCAAACAGCGCGCAAAAAGCAAGGACAATGTAGAAGTGTACACAGGATAAGCTCTGACTCTCAACTGAACTTTAATAAATGCGAAATCAACAACACCGAACACATCACGAGGTCATCAATTTACAGTTCTCTAAAATAAAATTTTGTTTGCTGTGTGAATTCACCGACGTCTTGCTGACGCATTTCGTACCTGTGTTTTTAATCGCATAGACTTCTTTCATTTCCCTATTCATCATATCTCTGCCCCGCCATTAATATTTGCCTTTTTGGAGTTGGGGCGACACCCGCAGCCAGATCAATGAAAGGGCAAGTGCCCTCCCCCTCCCTATTTTTTGCATTGTAATGAAAGGTCATGCTCCCGCAATATGTGGTTAGCGCATCTGCCCGTCTGACCAATAAATACCGTTGTTTAGAAAAAAAAAACTACACCCAAGTTTGAGAGTAGGTCTGAGGAAAGTGTCGTCAAATCGGTTCTAGATATTTTCACAAAAAAAATCGGAGGGGCTCACGTTTACTAATCAATTTCAGGATGGGGATTTTCTAGAATTTTTGGATTGAAAATTGGAACTCACGGCTAGACACGCCTGCTCGTCTGATCACCCACGCTCGAAAAGCGCTCTTCTATATGACTGGTCGCCCTCCAAGCTAGTAGAAGTATGGCTTCTTCTTTCAAAAGGTCGCACACAGGAAGTTGGGTCACCATGTGTTAACCACAGTTTTTTGACCGGCAGGTAAAACTGCAACGGCTAAGAGCGGCGGGTTTCCCAACATCGGCTTTATTGAACGTTGCGGAGGCATTTTTAAGGAAACTAAAGTGAGCACCTCGCCCCAGAAAGAGAGGCCGCGCAAAAGACCGCTTGTCATTCCGTACCTATACAAGATTTCACACAACTTGAAAAACGTTGCGCTGCGGTACGACTGCCCTTGGTATTCTCTGCCCCTGGAAGCTGGCGCAACTTTGCCCTAGAGCTGCAAAGAAGAAAGGTAATGGCCCCACTTGCTCGTTAAGGCACGGAAATCAATATGTTGATGTCAAGTTGGAAGTTGTTTATAAGATTTCGTATACGGGTAAAGAAAACTGTATTGCTGAGACGTGCAGATGGGTTAACCACAGATTGCGGGGGAATGACCTGTCGTTACAACCCGAAGTGGGAGCGGTAGAGGGAAGGGGGCACTTGTCCATTCGTTGTGCCAGGTGGGGGTGTCGACCCATCTTCAAAAAGGCAGAGATTATTGCCAAGGGCAAAGGCCGATTAAGTGGGGAATTTTTAGAAGCCTTTGCGATTAAGAAAGGAGGAACGAGATCTGTCAGCCAGACATCACTGAATTTACAAAGCAAAGAAAGTGCATTTTTAAACACGTGTTTATTGACCACACCATGATGTGCTCGGTGTTGCTGATTTTGTCTTTATTAAAGTTCAGTTGACAGTCAGCGCTTGTCCCGTGTGCACTTTCACTTTGTCCCTTTTTTGCGCGCTGTTTGTCTTTTTGTCAGTGTATTCCTTATGGCCAATTTAGCAAATAAATATTACAAAGAAAGTTCATGCGTACCAAGTTCGCCAGTAGTACGCTAGAAGTATGCTGTTTTTCCCCCAAGAGAAGGATCATTGGACACGCGCATTAACAGAAAGTAGAAACCAGGTGCTGACCGACACACAAGTTTCACCGGCATTTGGAGTATTTCGTTCGCATCTGGAGACAAGCTTTCTCAAGGGCAAGGCACTTTGAATGTACTTACCATGAAGGCCCCTTCATGATAAGTATATTCACGTGCCTTGGCGGATTCTCGCTAGCAGTAGCAGATTCATTGCTGGGTGCGACGGATTACGCCGCAAGACTACTGTTTTCTGTGAACCGCGCTGTCCTCCAGACTAATTTTGTGCTCCGCTCATGCAGGCGGTATCAACCGGTATGGGCTTGAACTGTGGCATGTTACAGCCTCTTCTGTTTGAAAATGGCGAGCGCTCCGCAGATTTGGAACTCGGAGCATCCAGTCTCGGCCAATGTCTTGGCAACGGAGCGGAGGAGTGACGGCTCCAGGCGGCACACAATACATCGTCGGAGCTACTCGCTGGCGGCGAAGCTCGAAGGCGGTGGTGGTGGCAGAGCAGCCGAAAAGCGGGGAGCGGTCTAGCGCGCCGGCTGTTCCGCTGCTCTGCCACCACCCCGCCTTCCTAAGCCTCGCAGGCTTCGCAAGGCCGGCATTGACTGGCCGCGTACCGCACGAAAATCGCTCGTGCTAAACAACCAATGCTCGTATTTACTGCCTTAACTTCTAAAACGACCGATCGACGTACCCTTCCCACGAAATAAGCAAACCCCCAAGCAAATGAGCGTGGCACTTTTTACTCGTCTTGAGCGCAGCTCCGGTTGTGTGGCGGGAACATTGACACCTCGGCACCGCGTCGTATCGCTTCGCCGACCTTCGAACGGTTCGTAACTAGGCCCGTAACAGCACCGCACATCTCTGATATTATGGTAACTTTCTATCGACAGGTGCTACTGGCGCCACTTTACCACGGATCGGTTTGAGCCCCTCGGCGCGCGCTCCACCGGCTCCTGATGAACATGCGGCACACGGATATATTGTTCCAATTTAGCGAGGGGAACGGGCAAGCGCCGAGCACTAGCCATATCTCAAGGGAACGGGCTAGAGAAATGAGAATTAAATAAAGGTTTTAATGAAAATTTAAGTAAACGAAACTTTCGATTTGGATTGTTCGCGTCCTTTATCAATGATATAGCAGGTTTACAGGGCCTGGTGCAATTGATGATGGTCATATGGATTTTCGGTTTCACCGATTTAGTGCGAAAGTTTTGTCAAGATAACTTAACATATGAAAATCAGGAAACACATAAATGCAACTATATATGATATTATTCCAATTACAGCTTTTCATATGAACTGTCCATCAAATGTTTACCGCAGTAGTGACAAAATATTGTTTAAGTTACCTTATCAGATGTAAAATTAGGAGGCCTGTATGTTAGGCTCATCCTTACAATTTAGTTGCAGTGGAACCAGAAGGTTCCACTGCTAAATTCAAAATTCTCTTCGTTACTTTTGAAATAATGTCAAGCTCGTCAGTTTTTACCATTGAAGCTAATCCAACTTGTGTTGCCAATATGCCATCAATGGAGCCTACAAAATTGCACAGCTTAAATATGTAATTAAAGAAAATACATTTCAATAGTGGTTCATTTAGCTGTGGAGGATGCACCTCCTCGACCAATTGTGAAAAGCCCAGTAATATTGTAGTGACATGGACACACGTAAAGCACAACCTACAGATAAAATCAAACTTGGATGTCGGTAACCAGTACTCTTGTTAGAGCATTTTGAAGAATGTCTCCATTTCTTAATCCTGCTCAAGAACTTAAATAATTTGTAGCTTCTGAAGCATGTATTATGCTTAAATATATTTTCAAATGTGGTGATTTATATGGTTTAAGTATTTTATTATTAATTTAGTGTTTTTGATGGGTTCATATATTTTTCGCAATGGTGGAGTTGGCGTAAATGATCACGAGGGGCGGTTTTTATCTTTCAATTTATTAATCATTCTTGCCCTGTTTATGAAGGCTACATTCGTAATAACAAAACTTGGTGAGGCGTACAACCATATGCTTTAATTATTTCTCATTGATTATGAAATTTCAGTGTCCTTGGCAAGTACATAGTTTAAATAATGTAGACAAGTGGAAAGAATATGTATCCAGTAAAGGTTTCTTTATCTAATATACCACAACAAACGTGTGTGTTCTGCAACCTTTTTAGGCAACACCAGAAACCACGGAGGAGTTTCGTGGTGGTCTTCCTGCATGCCTTACGATCGTCCCACTGGGTGAGTCTCACACATATTTTCCTAGTGTTGCACTGTACACGAATTTCGTAGCACTTGACATTTCACTCAGCGATTTAGCATATTGAGGGGCTTTAAAGTCTGGGTCCGTCCCTCGAGATGTTGCAACTTTCCTTGCTAAGTTAAGATTTTGAATCGTAGGCTTTAGTTAGTGACTTTTGATGATTTGTTTTCGCAGTTTCTAATACAAAGTCACAACAATTCGGTTCTGTTGCTTTGGCAGCAACCATGCCCACTTTTAATGAGATATGTCCCCTTCTGTGACTAACAAACATAAATTCAGTAGAAAAGAAAATATGTTTAGGTAGTGGTTAGAATAATGTGAAGCCTTGGCATCAGTGTCGAACTAGTTGAACTGTCATGGTTTCGATTCCCCAAACTCCTTTTGGTAATTTTCTTTGTTCATTGAAAATCTTCACTTCCATAATGTTATTTATTTCCAGTGCTGTATAGAATTACTACAGGAAGTGTGGACGACTTAAAATCAGGCTATAAATTAGAACACTGCAATGTCATTGAGATTTTAGGGTAGCAGTATGCAATAAAAATGATAATAGGTGTTTTACGTTCACTCATAAAAGGATGTTGACAAGCTAGTCATTGTTTAAACATGCTAATTCTGAAAATCGAATGTGTTGTGTTGTGCAGTTAATTATTACCCTGCTTCACACTTGTTTCAATATGGAAATCACAGCGTATCAGCTGCGCAATCGCTACAAGAGTTTTAAACATACTTTTATGAGACACACTTGTCTGACGATTTATTTTGACCCCTGGTCCGCTGCCAACTATAAAAATTAGGAACGAATCAGACACTATAGTAGAAAACCCCAGAGAAAAGGAGCCAAAACGACAGAACAACACCGTCTCAGAACCAGCACATCAATGATATAATTTGACACAGTCTTCCTTCTCTTCACATCCTCTGGTCATAAGAAGGCGCCACATATGAAGGTATCAAACAAAAGGACACGTGCACGACTGCAGTCCTAAGCATCTCGTAAATACATCACCACGAGATCAACAAAAACGGCGGTGTCTCATCGTCCAAAACAAACCATTAGCTCCGAAACAGCGGTTTGGTACAATTTCGTGATGAACAAAAATAAATAGGAGAATTATAAGAAATCATCCCACTGGACAAAGAAAATAGACTGGAGAGACAACAACGTCTGTGTCTCCTCATTCAAAGTCAAAGAGGGCCTACTAACAGAATTTCCGGCGCTGGTAATCCTAAGTGTCTTCTTAATAACCCTCTTAAATGGATCTTTTCCTTTGCTAACAACAGTCGTCTCAACCCAGTCAGGGTAACAAGTATTGCATTCACTAAAATGCTCTACAATATCAGAATTCTGAAATTGTAAACCATGTTAGTGAGTGCAATAATTATTACTCTGACTGGGCTAAGACGACTGTGGTTAGCAAAAAAAAAAGATTCCTTTAAGAGGCTTATTAAGAAGACACTTAGGATTACCAGTGCCGAACATTGTATTAGTAGGCCCTCTTTGACTTTGGATGAGGAGAGACAGACGTTCTTGTCTCTCTAGTCTATTTTCTTTGTCCAGTGGGATGGTTTCTGATAAATTTCTTTATTTTTGTTTATCACAAAATTGTACGAAGCCGTTGTTTGGGAGCTAATGGTTAGTTTTGGACGATGAGACACCGCCGTTTTTGTTGGTCTAGTGGTAATGTATTCACCGGACGCTTAAGACTGCAGTTTTGCACGTGTCCTTTTTCTAGACACCTTCAAATCTGGCGCCTACTGATGACCAGAGCATCTGAAGAGAAGAAGGAAGACTGTGTCAAATTATATTATTGTTGTGCTGGTTCTGAGATGGTGTTGTTCTGCCCCTTAGCTCCTTGTCACTGGGCTTTTCTACTATGATTCGTCACCAGCTCGCCTGCGTCTTTACTTTAATTTCTTGAATCAGACATCTAGGCACCAAGTGAACAGACACAAACGACACTTGGTAACACGAATTCTTGTATGATTGGTAAGTGATGGTGACCAAACTGTTCAGCAGGGATTCGTAAGCGTCTTAACCACAACAGCTAGCATGCTTGCCCCATGAGTGAATTGGCGGAAATTCAAGAATGTGACTTAAGTTGGAGGATCAGGGCATACGATCAACATAGACTTTGGCAATGAAGAAGCCCTATATGGTGACACACTCCGGCATTGCTTAGAAGTTCACAACATGAGGATGTTGTTGCTCTGATGTGGTTATTTAAACTTGGGAAGCGCTATTTTAAACGTGAATAGTTAAGTTCCGGCACATTAAAGGGGCGGGGGAACGATTTTATGATTACTCTAATTTGCATCTCGTCATTTTTACGTTGTTTATCGTGTCCCGGAGGATAGAGAAAACATCTCCTTCCTTAAAAATGTCGCGATTCCGCTGCATAATCGCAAAGCAAAAGTCGAGCTTTTTCCCCCACCTGCAGCCCCAAGTGGCAGCCGAAAGGAACCACGGCGAGAAGATTACGCGACCGCGCTCGGCTCTAAGCTGTAGCATAACGCCCGCTAATGTCCGCAGAGAGAATGAGAGGAAGCGTCCTCCGAGAGAGCACACGGGAACCTACTTGGCACTCCGAATAACGTCACTAGGAGTGCGACCAGGTGTAACCCTGAAGACTGGGAGTGAGTTGAGGGGTGCCCGAAATGCCAATATTTATCCTTTTTTTTACGCCACAACTAGGACACGCAGGCTAAATCGGTTTTATGTTCTTTTCTTCAGAAGTGTCAAAGGGCAACTTCCACTAATGTTTGACCGAAGTCCGGAAATCGTAGCACTCCCCCCCTCCCTTTAACTTGGGTACGATGATTCATACATTCAGTACAAAATTATAGAGTTTCAATTTTGTTATCTTTAGACATTGTACCTCATACAGAGTGGTGTATAAACTTCGTTCTTTCTATTCCCTGTTGGAAAGTAGTTCTGAATGTTCTTTAAGTTTGAAAACTTAAGTCGACATACTTTGGTTCCCATGATGGCCACTCGTATTGGATGGTTGCATGACTAACGTATATTAAGTGAATTGTAAATTAATTTCGAAAATAGTGTGCTTAGTAATTGAAAAAGTTAGGATACTTGAAAATGGGAAACAAATTGTTTTACGTGAACCTTAAATTTTCGTAAAACAAAACGTAACTAGGGAATTGGGACACACTGGGTGACGATTTGACGAAAAGATATTTGAGCACTTATCCAGCTGACCATGCATCTTATTTTGCATATTTAACGCTTTAATGTCCAGAGATCTGTGAAATATTGAAAAAATCAGTAATGATGGTTTCATACTCAAATTACGTGCCCAGTTTACCGAGAGCAAGGTTTCTTATTTGCATATTATTTTATAATTATACAGCTCGTGTCATCAATGATACTATGGACATTACTGCCAAAACCAAAATTACATTTTCACGTGTGGTAGGCAACAAAGTAAATGCAATATTCCTTGTAGCATAGGTTTACATAACACTTGCAACAGTAGGTCTTGGAAAAGCCATCCTGCGCTGGAGGACGATACTTGCATCGCAGCCTGCTGCTGCCCCAGATGTGCACGTGGCCGACTACATTCAGACGCATGTCATCCTGGGCAGCACTTCCACCGACTTTGCGCTTCTCTACAGGCGGGTTCAATGAAGACGTTGGCCTCCCGACTGTTTTTTTCCAGCCGCGAGAAGGGTCTCCGCGACGCTTGCCTGAAATCGCCAGAGAATGACAGGCTCCTCATTAAACTGGGAGCAATGCCGCTGGTACAGAATTTAATCGTTTACTAGTGCGATCATCAGAGTGTGATAAAATAGGTACAAATACAATCTCCGAGATTTTATGGGGAACTTATAAAGTTCGATCAAGTAGTTGATTAGTTGATGAGATCCAAACCTGGACTTGACGGACGGACCGGACAGCGACTTTGGACGACGACGTCCCCATGACGCTTTGTGGACGGCCACCGCTGGGACTAGGAGCAACTGCAGTGTCAGTGGACTCCCCCCCCCCCGGCCTCGCTGATGACCGTTCCCCGATCCCGAAACCCGCCAGGAAATAAGTGAGTGAATAAGCCTTTTTCCGAGAGCGAAGGATTGCTGTGTCATTTTCATCCGGGGACAGGGTCACAGGGAATCGGAGTTAAAAGCTGCAAACTTTATTCCAAGTGATTGGATTTCGCAGGCATGTATTGCTTCATGGGGAACATCCCAGTAAAGGAAATCATAATTCTGTTCACACTGCTTAACTATTCTTACTCGACCGATAGGAGGTTTTCTTGTAGTAAATTGTACTACGTTTGGATTTTCCAAGTTTCGTCACGTTTTGCGTCAAATGTCGCTTGACGGTTGTCAGTTAAGTGTATCAGCCTCATCAGTTTCTCAAATCTGTTCCGCGGCGTCACGTCATCAACTACGGCAAACCTGCTCCCATTTTTCCAGTAACATCGGACGCTGGGCATTAGCACAAGTCCCATCATCAGGTATATCCCAATGTACTGCTCCAGTTCAGCCTCTGTGATGTTCAGTGAATGTCCAGTAGACTGGGCACTGTACCGGTCAGCCTCTTCACCGAGGGATGCGATCATTTTCTTACTCATAAACTTCCTGTAGTAGGTCAGAGCAGGTACAACCGTCACTGGCATAGTAACAACTTCGCGAATGTTGAAAAGGCACAGTCCAGCAGGTTCTTCCTCCAATGGTCTCTGTCAGTGGAGCCTGTGCCGCAGTCTGAGCCGTTGCTACCGTCCATTTCATCCTCGGAAGAGACATCTTTAGAAGTCAAGGCAGGATCAGGGGAGACTTCTAGCGTCTAAAACATATTGAGTGTAACCATCGTCACTTAAGTCTCTAAAGTCACTCTCTTCTCCGGATGTCATGCAGCTGAGAATGTCTCTGGGTGACTGGACTTCAAACAAAATAATCCACAGTTCATGTAGTGGCGCCAAAGTCTTGCTCGTAGCATATCTGATACGAACGTCGGTGACTATATGGAATGCCCAAAGTAGCACTTCTGATACGCAAGAAATATTATGTTTTTTCTCACTACCTGGAGATTAACACAGATAAAAGTGGTACAGAGGCTTTTGGGACAGTTTCGCTTTACAAAACACACACACACAAAAAGAAACGATTTTCCCACCATTTCGTTAAATTACCCGAGACTGGGACGAGAAAACTAAGAAGCATCAAAACGTGGAAGAGAAAGGCAAAGGCCTTTCTCTTCCACGTTTTGATGCTTCTTAGTTTTCTCGCCCCAGTCTCGGGTAATTTAAAGAAATGGTAATGTTACACCAGCTCGCCTGCGCTCTCACGGTTATTTCATTTTCCTACCTTTTCTTTTTCTTTTTGAAGAACGGCCTTACAAATTCTTCGTTATAATCGCTTCACTGCTGCAGCTAGGCTCCGCCATTTCTAAATGCGTCGTGGAGCAGCGTTGTGGGCAATACTCGGACAGCAAGGACGCGAAAACATGGGAGATATGTATCATCCGCGACACACTGGGTGTTGGTGGGTTAAAAATGCAAACCGAACCTTATTTTAATTTGAAAAGTCGTAGCGCGCATGATACGGTTGACGTTAGATGGTTAAAATTACATAAATGCATCACTGTCTGTTGGTAACTCTTTCTTAAGTTTATACCACTTTCAAGCGTGATAAGTGTTTGAAACCGTCTTTTTGGTTAAACGATATTTTAGGCCAGGGGTTCTCAAACACTACGATCTCGAGAAACACGAATCTCATTTGAATGTCAGCCTAGTAACTTCTACTTCTCTTGGCAGTGGTGCAACAAAGCATTGCGAACACATAAATACCTTCTAAATATAAAAGCACATACTGAGTAGTGTTTGCCTCGTAGTTATGCTTCAATGCAATAATTCTGGATCTTTTAAAATAGGGCTTTTTTCACTGGGAGTGTACTAGGGTGCAAAGACGGCTCAAGGGAATTTGGGAGCTCGATCAAGCTTCGCATTTTTAGAAACCCAATTTGAGAACTCATGATAGAGGCCACCCTTTTGGTGTTTTCTCAGCATAAAAATTGATACAACTTCGTTCACTTGAAGTGATGCGATTATGCTGCCCAGTGCTCCAAAACATTTTTTTCTTAATGGCTCAAACAATACCTCGGTGTCCGTTATACTGCCGAATTATCACTATATGATTGTAGAAATTTTTTAAAAAAATTCTTGATCGATATGAGTATTATACTCTTTGATTGAACCTTCTTATCAAACTTGTGGAGTACTCGGAACTCTTGCAATAGTTATCTCTCATTGTTCGAAGTTTGTTTGGGACCCTCATCGAACTCCATGAAGTGCGTTTCTCACCTGGACTATAGTCTACAGCAGAGAAGTCACACCCTTGTAACAGATAAAGCATTATGTGCGTCCTGCTTGTTGCAGTACATTGGTGTACTAGGGGAGAGACACGGTTTCAGGGCTGGATAGATGTTCTCATCTTAATATAAGTAGTTTTCTCTTGTAATCTCTTGACTTTGTTTTTAAGGACAGGCGCTTTCCGAGTGCAGATACCTGTTGTATGTGGACCGCCAACTGGTGATATAAAATTAGAGCTTCCTGCATGTGGTAGAGGAGCTTTATTCTCCTTATTACTGCCTCAACACCAAGTATGCCACGGCTGCAGGAACAGCTTTAGAGTCCCTGCAAAGGTATATTTTTTGTCGTTTTTGATTTTTTTTAAATTCCAGATTATTGACACTCCTTAGTTTTTTTTTTAGAATTATGTAATGGCACTGCTATTGATGCCTTGAAGATGAGGCACTGTGCAATCTAATCGAGGATGGTAAACAGGCAGGCAAACATGATTAATTTATTATTTTGTTGCGAAATGTAGAGACTAACACATGAAGGTGTTATAAACGTGTGTTTAAGGATATATTCTCCTGATATACCACAAATGTAAATTTATATTCGTGTTTTGAAAGTTTAAAGTTAGAACACAATAATTCAATTTCCAATATGAATTACAGCTTCTTCTTTTGATCAGTATTACTTAATTCGCTTATAATAATACTGTAGTTAGAATACCCCTGTAAAACTGGCTCATTTAGTCTCACTTCGAGCGAGCATTAGCTTGCTCGGTGCACTAGACAGTCATCCCCTCCAAATTTCTAGTCTTACTTGTATATAGTCTAAAGGTTGCTTAAAAACTATGAGTAAAGTAAGCTGAACACCTGGGTAATTTAAAAATGGTTTGGTAATGCATTGAACACTAATCTGTATAGGAAATATGACGCTCCTATTTCAAATACATTTCTCACGACAGTTAACTTTACTTTTGCATGTGAAATCTGTCATATCTCTGCCGGTTATTTGTTTCAGATAAAAAGTACTGTGGGGTGCGTGAACTGCTGTAGACACACGATAGCAATTCATGAAATTGCTATCGTGTGTTTTGGAAATACTATCGTGCTATGCCAATTCGTGAGTTCTCTATTAGCCGAGAATTGGGAATGTAGGACATATTTGTAGACCCTGAGATAGAGAAAAAAAGAGACGATGACAACAAGATCCTGTTGTCTTCGTCCGTTTATTACTTTTCCCCTCTTAGAGCTAACAAGCATGTCGTTTCCGAACCAGATCGCTTGCACTCTCTCACTCTTTTACAATTGGGAATTTGTTGGTTTTATCCGGTGTGGGGTTCGCAATCGTATAATGCTTTTATGGCTGGTAATAATAATGATATCTTATTTATTTCGCCACCACTTCCCGTGCCCGAGTTGGCGTGAAAGTGAATGGATCATTCATCATGTTCCCTGTGGAAAGTTTTTGTTAACTTGGGTCCACTAAAATCTATTACGAATTGTATGATATGCCGAACATTATATTCATTTATTTTTGTGTCTTTTTTATAATACATACAGAGCTTCTAAAATAATTCGCGTATATATGATTCTGGTTTAATAAAATGTTTTCGTATCACTTACTGTTGTTGACCTCAAAATGCTCCACCAGCCTGGAGTCAATGTGGCGATTGTGCAACTTCAATGTTTTCACTAAAAAAATGAATACACTCTTTCTTTTTTGTGAAGTAAGTTGAAATTTTGTTTGACACATTTTGCACGTTTTTTAGTATAAAAATGAAAATAAAACAGTGTCCACATAAAAAAAACAGCTGGAACCCAGGAGCTCTTAATAGCCTAGAGAGGCGAAGAGGAAGAAGAGTTACATCTTCGGGGAAAACGAGCGTGATATTCAAATTCACGCGCTAAAAACTTGCCGAATTCGCCTCTAACGTTTTTTTTTTCAAGGAGTGTTTCAGCTTTTTTTTAATTACACGAAGACAAAGTGAAATGCAAAAACAAAAGCAAACAGGGTTCCCTTTTACTGTAGTGAAGTTTGATCGAATATGAGAAGGCGGGTGACAGTAGAGATAAACGTACATAAAACTGTTTTTAACTATATAAACTCAGACTCTAAAATCACTATAAATACAATAACGGGTAGAGTTTGGGGATTCGAACGTCCGTTTAGTTCAGAGTAAACTCCTCCCAACTCTTTGCACTCCAGCAGAGCGGAAACTGAGAGTAGGTTGCTTCCATGGGCGTACCAACCGGGGGGGGGGGGCAACGGGGGCGCTTGTCCCCCCCCCCCCCTGTTTTCAGGGTGGGTGGGGCAAGGCATGTGTTTTGCCCCCCCTGAAACAGTCGCCACTGGGCAGGGCAAACACTGGCCGGAGGCGCCGAGGGATACCAAGGGCACCGCCCCCGGCTCGGGGGGGGGGGGGGGGTCTGGTTCGCCCCCCCCCCACTCTAAAAACAAGTTGGTACGCCACTGGTTGCTTCCTGTCCAGCGTTCGCTCTGCCAACAGAAAAATAGGTGGGAGGAGCTTCCCCTGAACTCTTAAGCTATTACTGGCTATAGATATCAGCTAAACTGTGTTTTAACACTTATATCCTTCCATTACTATTAGACATAAAAACTTTGTTGTTGATATAGCGTTAAAAGTTTATTCAGTGTTATACTTTTTTTGCGCAGATTTCCCAACTGCACCTAAATTGACAGTGATTGAAGAATGAAAACTTGAGACAATGCTCCGTTTCATCTTATGTCCGGCCGCCGCGAACACAACCAGCCATTCCAGCGGATCCCGCTCTGTGGACGTAGCCCGTGATACGCTCTCCGCGCATCACTGTGCCCTTTCTCCTAGGTCACATGACTTTACACGGCCTTGGATTGGCTCCGATAGCTCGTAGCATTTTCAACCAGCTTGAAACGAATACTACGGATCGTACTACGTTCAAACTAGTCAGTAAAATGAAATCGAATATCTTACGTGAATATTACTAAGTTTAAACTATTGCAGTTGTCAAAAGTCCTGAAAAGGGAAAACAAAAGTCGGATAGTGTTGCTTACGGTCTTTTCTCTTCTGCGGTCTCCAGCTGCGCAAGTTAGAAAAACCGCGTGGCGTTTCCCGTGCGCCCATTTTCTCCATGTGCAGCTTGACGATCTGCTCCGACTTTCGCTCGAAAAATACAGTGAGGCCTTCGTAGGGTCTCTTATCACTGCGCCGCTCGAATTCGTTGAGGATCTGTGGAAACAAATATGATTGTCTGAAATGAATATTGTTCTTAGAAATAATCAGTATAAATATGAAGAAGCGTAAAACTCTGAATATAGCAGAAGTTAAGCATAGAAACAAACACACACTCTAGTAAATTAAACAACAACCTCTTTGCATTCTCTCAAAGCCGGGAAGCGATCAACAGCGACAGACACTTCTTTGCCGCCATACAAGTGGAGGTTAGTACGTGTCCCAGTAACGTTCAGCGCCGGGCGAGTGTCCCTTTAGCGCATCAGAGACAATTGTAAACAATCAAAGGAGTACGTTATTGCTGCAGAATATGAACCAACCACTTTGCTTCTCCGTATGAAGTAATATTTTGGGAGTGTGAATGTCTTTTAACTGTTCTCAACTACACATCAAGATTGATTGAAAATCCGAAATCATATATTGCACCGTTTACAACATATTCAGTGAAGGCAAATGATCTAATTTTGACTTTTTAAACTAATATTCATGGTAATAAACCAAACCGATTAATCCATTAATTAATCGAATAAGGGGTGACGATAATTGGGTTAACATTTTTTATCGACGTCCAGCCCCACTAGTAACCAAATGATTGAGATGCTATTGAAAGACTGAGACATGAATGACTTACTGAATTTCCCCTGGTAGTTCCCTCATTTTGTAGTCTCTTTTGAGCGAGAATTCTCTTGACAACCCAATAGCTATGTTAACATTTTGGTATTTAGCATTTTTCAACTGAATTAAATCTTCCAGGGTCATTCCTCCTTGCAACATGAGGTCAGTGGCCTATTGAGGGGGAAGGCATATGCGACTTCAACGAACCCCCCCCCCCCCCACCCCTCGAAGAAAAAATATTCCTGTCTAGTTTATTGCATGAGCTCGCAAATTTTGGCAAGCCGTTTATTATGCGACTTTTTTTTTCAAACACGAGTTATTCGACGATAACGCCAGTCGACTGCAGACTATCCAGATGGCCTTAAATATATTCTTACGCAAACAGTACGCGCTATGCAATTTTCACTAAGAGAAATATGAAGCGCAACATCTTACCTAAATCACCAGTCTTTCGTTGACCAGCTCCTTGAAGGACGATTTCAAACTCCTCTGGCGTACTCCTTTCTCAGCTGTTCGACTGCCTCCAAGAACGATATTTTTGTATATGTCTTGTAAGTCACGAAGCAAGAGACACTGGTGCACGCCATTGCAGGTATGTTACGAGTTCAGGGCGAGAGAAAAGAAGGCTGGGGAGGAGGAAGCAGATGGATTACTGGAGAGGAGAGGAGGTAACATCCCCTCGCTCCAACATTCCGCCTGCTTCGTCCTCCCCAGCTTTCATTTCCCTCGTCCTAAACTTTAACCTCTAGTGTGTGTGTGTGTGTGTGTGTGTTTAATGACATCCTGTTTTTGTGTTGTTTTTTTACCGCAACTTTAGCCGTATCACGTCACCGGTGACGCCATACGGGTATGGGAAGTTTATGGCTTGATGTGAACCGGGCTTTAGAGGAGACCCATTGCCCATTCAAGAGCAGAAGGGAACAACAAACCTGTCGAGTCCGCCCTTCACCTATACTTCGTTTCAGCTTCCGTCCGAGCGCAGCCAAAGCTACGTGTGGCCCGATCCAATCACACGCCAGCAATAGGTCACGCGATCTCGCCTGCACTTTTGTATCACTTCGCTGCTCCGCTGGTCGTCTCCGCCGCCCTCGCTCGCCGAGTATTTCGTCTGCTACGGGTGTATCAATGGTATCGTCTTCTACAGTTTTAAAAAGTGCCCTTTCACGTTCTGAAATTGAGTCGCAGGGGATGTCAGTACGTAGGCTGGCCACTAACGTTTGTGTCCGAGCTTTTCACCTGTTCGGCATAGTTTCGAGATGTACACTCTAAAAGAAAGGGTATCACCTTACACCCCTTTGTCCCATATAATACACCCCAAAACTTCATTTCGACGTACCGCGCCCTCTAGTTGAACAGACGGCCCCAAATTTTACGAGGGGCTTGATGACGGTGCGACATAACTTATTAAATTGCTAAAGTACGTATCAAAGACCAAAGGAAGAAAAAACGGAGTTTTTGCAGTAGGGCCAAGAAAACTCCGATAATCTTTTCTGTATTCAATAATACGTACATTAGCTAACTTAACAAGTTGTACCACACGGTTATTGAGCCCCTCGTAAAATATGGGGCCGTCTGTTCGATTATAGGTCGCTGTACGTCGAATTGAAGTTTTGGGGTGCATTATATGAGACAAAAGGTATAATAATACATCCTTTTTTTCTGAGAGTGTAAGTACACGTTGCAAGGTGCCCGATGACCCGGCCGTTGATGTTTCCTTCTATTGTCTGGATGTAAGGAGTATTCACTGGGCGCCATATTTGTGGGTGCTGTCTAGAGCGCATGCTCAGAACGAGCCCACATTAATAGGCTGCTAAGACCGGCAATCTAGAGGGTGCGCAATGCACGTTACAAAAGAACTGTGGAAGCTCGCCATCAGCACGCGCTCAGCAGTCGCGCACACAGCTACGGCCGACAGTGAATACTTCCTATTGGCGACGTGCGCGATCAAAAGCGTCGCTGTGGTCGGTCTTCCAAGATTGGCCGAATGCTGTCTATGACGTCAGGAAAGGATTTATCATCGACGGAAATAAGAGGAATGTAAGAACTTTAATTTTGACGGTGTTGAAAGTGTTGCTTTGAGAGCGCAATGATTTCAGCTTCCACCATGCTATTTATAGACACCATCGAACTTGTTGTTCGCAAGCTAATGACGTCACGAGAGGAAACCATAGGAGGGCGGCGCCAAAACATCTTGCCGCTAATACCAGGGCTTGAGGCGCAGTCCTTCCCACCAGCTTCTCGGCGTTCAATGTGATCGGCAGGTAAAGGAGTCCGCTGATTTCGCCACGCATCATTGAACTGTAGAGGCCCGGACGCTTTTCTTGTTTACAACGCATTCGCGGTACGACGCAGCCGGAGCCTAATGCCGGATTTGAAAGCAGACATTCATCACGACCTCTCGCGTCTGACGCACAAACATGCCTTTGCGAAAGGGCGTTTTGAAGCGACTTGGTGACGAAAGCAGCGAAGCATATGATTCGGCCATTACGGGAATGAAATCGCACAGAAAAACCGAGCGCTGCAGCCGTGTTGCCAGTACATGTCCATGTTTTCACCAAACCGCATGCATTTACATATATTAATAAAAACATAAACTTCAGATATTTAATTCCTTTAGTGGCAAATTATTCTCAGCAGTACCCATCTTGAATATTGTGCAATCTTTACGCACAAAACAGTTATTTAAAAAAAAATTTGCGGACTACTTTGTGGTGCGTAGGAATTCTCTTCTCGAAGTTGCAAACCGTCCCTCAGCCTTTGGCTGCGCTCGGACGGAAGCTGAAACGAATGTATAGATTAGCGAAATCGGGTTGGAGGACGTAAAGGATTATGGAGAAGCGGCCGGTCGCTGGCGCACCTGCATCCATTGTGTAGCATACGCTGTGAAGGCTTCAGCGATAACATTTTAGAAGCTGGGCAGAAATCACCTTGACGTTAGTTTTATAATTACTTCATCTTCTTTAGGCCGCGCTCTTTATTTTATGTCGTCATTTTATAGAAGAGCAGAGCAATTAATAAAACATTGTCCAGGTGTGTTGCGACTTCCTGTATATTGAACCACGTTTTGTGCTAAAAAATTCCTCCTGCCTCGAGTAAAAAAATCACTGTAAAAAGTTTAAAATTATTTATCTTCTAACTTTACGTCTTAATGCAACCAATATATTGTGGAAAAAAGGCAGTGTTGTACACGTTCCTCAAAAAAGGAACAAGAGCTCGTTCCTCGTTCCTTCTTACTTTTGGAACACGTTCCCGTTGCAAGTTTCAACTGTGAAAAAGGAATTCGTTCCCGTTACAGTTAAAAAAAGAACGTATCGTTTCATATACATTACACTTGTATTTTGCTGAGTACCATATTTAGTTTGATCGAGCACAGTTTCCTTCTTTTTTTATCTATCCCATCAAATGGCAACATACGAATTTGAAGTCCGTGATGGAAGGGCACCAGGAGAAGAAAACAAGCGGAAGCAAAGTTTCATTTGTTGATATATTAATCTTCAGAAATCTCAGCTTTTAACCATAATCATGTTTGTGGTGGGCGATTCAGACCAGCCAAATATACTGTTACCACTCCCCCCCCCCCCCCAAACACACACACACACGCATTGCACGATCGTTTTATAACAGCCTCACGAGTTTCAATCTAACAAAGTTCCTTGTTTGAACTTAACAACAGTTGATTCTCGATGTTGCCGTCCGCAAGACGAGCAAGTGAAGAAGAGGGTAGGGAACTTGGAAGGTCAGTCTTGAAAACTACAAGTTCTTCTTCTTGAAGGTAGGATATCTGTTCTTTAGTTTGAAGGTGGAGGACAACGGGAGAAGGTATAAGAGCTAATATTTGTGTATCTCTTAAGCAGACTTGTACGTAACGCGTTACAAGTAATGGATTACCTGTAATCGATTACATTTTACTGTAATTTTGTAATGCTTCAATTACCTCCCTTAAGGAGTAACGATCCTACTAATTGAATTATTTTTTTGTTGTAATCGATTACAAAATTATCCATTACAAATTTTCTCAATTGCTTTCTTTTTCTTTTTCAGGGGGAAGGGGGGGGGGTAGATGTGCTGGAGTTACTCAGCTCCGGGCAACGGTCAATTTTTTTTTCTTTTTCGAAGTCATTAGGCACGGGACCTCGAGGATTTGTAGGCCACTTCACTATGCTTCGTTTCCTCGGTACATTTTTTTTATTTATTTTTTGTACACCGGAGATTACGTCCGGGTATGAAAAAATGACCAAATTCAGCCTCTTTGGGTAATGTATTTAAAAAATGTGCTTTTTATTTGTTATATTTTATTTTCACTAGAGGAATTGGGTGTGTGGCGTCACTTACTCAACTCTATAGCAAAAACAGTCAAGGCTTTCTTTTCTTTGTTTTTTTCGGAACAATTGAGGATTATGCTACCGTTATAAAAGAGTTGGATGAAAAGTGACGTGGGAAATAATCGATTACTTTAGAGTAATTTTTCGATTACTTTTTTGAGGCTGTACTTATAATCGATTACTTCTTACAGTGAAGTAATTGTATTTGTTGTCGGTTGCTTTTTTCAGTAACCTGTACAAGTCTGCTGCACCTGACTCTTTCCAAGAAAGGACCACACAAAACAAACCTTAAGATAAGTATCCAAAAAGTTAAGAAGATCCTGCACTTCGTAAAGATATTGTTTTTATACTTTTACAATTTCCCTCAAAGAAATAAAATAAAAATCATCCACCTGGACAAAAAAAAAGAGGAAAGCCGTTCCTTTTTACGTTCCTGTAAAAATGTAACGAGTTACATTCCAGTTCTACCGATGCAAAATGGAACGGTGGCGTTCCTTCGGTCCTCCTAAAAGGAACGCGTTCCAGGAACGCCGTTCCGTACAACACTGAAAAAAGGTTACGCCTTTTTGTAGAATTTCTGAGTTAGATCCCAACCGCCACCCGTTTGAATTAGGATTATCATCGTACAGGAGTGCGAAAAAGGAACCATAAAACGGTTTTCTTATTATCGACAGGAACTTGGAGTTCATAACCTATAAAACGCGCGTTAGCTTTTTTGGCCACGCGCGAGCAGTCTAAAGAAATGGTGAAAAGAAATACAAGTTGCTCTTGCCTCTTTAAATAGAAAACAGCTAGCGGCCACAAGTTTGCAACTATATGTCGTGTTGTCTGTTTTTCTATTTTCTCCGTCCCAAGGTTTACAAGTACAGTATGTTGTTTCAAGCCAGCTCACCTGCCCTATGTGTTTCTTCCAGATGATGTGCCACCAATGATCATAACAGACATGCGCTGCGGTTGTCAATGAAGGGTGCACGCGCCGCACTCCGCGCATTGATGAGTTTGGCTGTTCCCGTCACCGCCGTGATTGAATACGAGCCAAAATCTTAACGTCCAGCAAGGCATCGACTGTGACCGAGCGCAAGTACAGTGATAGCACAGTGCTCGAGTTCAACACATGAACCACTTTCAAATATCAGTCACCACGGTTCAGAAGGTATACCCGTGGTATATTAAGATCGTGGTTTGCCGAAACTGCGTCAGCAAGTTTTGCGTAGGAGCGACTGCAAGAAAGAGTTCGCTTGTAATCTCAAGACAATTCTGCAACAAAACAAACAAAACCTCACCGTTCAGAGGTATCGCATATGGAAATACTATTTCCGTACTCCTGTCAGCATGTTTCTTTAAAGTGCTGCAAATTTAAATTCAGTATGATTTTATGGCCCCTTTTAATATTGTTGCATAATGCACGTTAAGATTTCAGGTTAGCTGCCGCACTGCCCTGGCAAAACTGTACATCTACAGTGGGGACAGTTTCAATGCAGAACAACACTTTACTGCCTAGACCTCCACCCAGAAAATATGCCCCTTTGGCTTTGTGACATGTGGAACAAGGTTCCTCACCGCAAACACCCGAAAACATAAACTGCACTTGTTTTATTACGGTGTTAGTCAACTTTCCGAGGGAAGGGGCCGGTCAGGATGGTGACGACCGATGATGGCGTTCGCCCGATGGAAGTACCCCGGGCAGTAGAATAAGAAAAAAAACTAAAAGTTGTTCGATCCCGCTGGACACATTACGACGTTGGTAGGTTTATAATGGCCAGTGTGGCCACGTTTATTTTAAAACAAAACGACAAGTCAACGGTAATATCCAAAACTTCCAAAATTAAAACCCATACTTTAGTCCCCAGTCTCAAGAGCCGAATTCCCAATCTCAAAAGCCGAATCCGCCGAGAATCCTCTCGGCAGCCCTTTTCTAGACTCGTAGGGGCCTCCTTTCCCTCCAGAGACGGACCAATCACTTCAAATTTGCCCATTGTCACATGGTACACTCTTACCTAATCATCAGCGAGCTGTCAACGTGACTTCCCTCCGACACCTCAACGGTCAAACCCAAATTCTTTGTAGAGTCACTACATGCTTTCTTTGCCGCCTGGCTGGCGCCAGCCAGTTAAGTTATTGCGTCGATTAAAAGCAAAGTTTCTACACTAAGCGGCGAAATACGCCGGACACAAGCACACCCGCTTAAAAGCCACAAGTGCGGACAGAAGCCCAAGACAGGGTGTTCCGGCGCCCCAAACTGAAACCCAATCCGTTTGTTAACGACCGGGGTCCGACTCTTCTCCACCGAGCCCCGCAGCTGCTCGAAGCCCCCGCGCGCGGGGGCGGAAGACCACTTCCCGTTCATGTTCCCCCGCAAGCGTACAGCAAACGCCCAACAATGCCGACACGAACGTAGGCAGATAAAAAAAAAACAATGCCGACGCAACTATAGAAAGATAAACTTTTCTAAAACAAATCTTACTTCTTACAAACTAAAATACTTCGTTACTTAACAGTGTTGTTTTGTTTTGTTTTTGGAGCACGTATTTCGATGAACGTGTGGGACTCCTACATAGCTGTAAAACAAGTATCTGAAGAAAGAAGGCTGCTCTTCAGATTCAAATACTATGCTGAGCGCAAGTTCGTCTGCTTTTCTTTGCAGGGGTTGTGGTGACGTCAGAACACCGAGCGCTCTGATTGGCTCTGATTGAAGGATAGTGGGTAGACGTGAATGCTAGCTGCCTTGAGGTCTACCCACTATTCTTCGTATTAGAGCCAATCAGAGCTCGGCGTTCTAACGTCCCCACAACCCCTGCAAAAGAAGCAGACGAACTTGCGTTCCGGATAAGTTTAAATTACACTCGTGTCAGTCTCTTTATAGCCGGTCGTTGCACTGAAGTGAAATGTTCTAAGAATCATTGCGTAAAGCAAGATGAAAACACGACACCATTTAAATTTTCCCCCTTCAGCGGAGACATAAGAAGCCTTGTTTCTTAAGAAACAAATTCCACACCGTTTAAATATTCCAATACCCCCCCCCCTTTTTTTTTGACAGCGAATACGATTACGAATAATAGCCGAAGATAAAGTAGTAGAGGCAGCCTATGAGACTCATAGGACAAAATTAGGTGATTTCATTTCTATGCAAATAAGCTTGTTATTGGGGTCCTTGAGTAACATAAAAAAGTATGCGACGGCCCAGTACCTGAAATAAAATAAAAATTCTTCAATGTATTGCCCACAGCAGTGCTCGTAATAGTCGGAGTGACGTTGATCGGACGCGACAGGTTACATCTTTCCCGAAAGTAGTTGTCAGAGATTGGAAGCTTGACCCACTTCGGCCTTTATGCTGAGCAGTTGCTGGACAGATGCACGGAACGTGCTACATTGTTCACGCAGGCTGGAGTGGCTTCAAAAGAAAACCTCGCACGTTCTCTCCAGGCGACAGGAGAATACGAGTCTTAGCAGAACGCTCAATATGTTTTCGGTTATGTCAGCCGAGCGCTGCTTCATTTTTGCTGTGCCCATCGGCGTAGTTCTAAAGTAAGCCACTTTGGCAAAGACCCGCATTATTATTGGCCCACACGGTCATTACGTCGTGGTTTTAAACGCATATGACATCGAAATATCATTTGTGAGTGCAGGGCTGTCTTCACTGAACATGAGTCTTCAACTTTCGAAGGGAATTGTTTTCGCGCTCCGCAGGTGCGTACGCAATGCGGAACGACATCCAGAGAGCAAATTTGCATGCGCTCCCGTGAGGCTTGAAGTAGTTTGTGGCAAAAGTTGGAATAAACTGTATTTTGAGTCAACATTTTTTTACGCGAGACACCAAGAACCAATAAATACAAAAAGTAAGACAGTTTTTTTTTTTTGCTTCGGGAAGACGTTATTGCTTTAGATTTTAAGCGATTCAGACAAATGTTGTCTGTGAACTAATCCACCATTCTAAAAATAACTGGTGCCACCTGGCCAAAACGAGGTACGGGGATTTTCAGGACGAAACAATTCTCGCATTAGGAAGGAGAGGGAAGAAGCGTCTTATACCCCTGTCAGACGGCGTTCTAAAAGTCCCTTTCACTAAGCTCTTTTATAAAATCGGCGAACCTGCGCACGCCCTAGGGCACGTGCGCACTCAGCAACGCGAGCAGATTAGCCTATTTCATAAAGGAGCTTAGTGAAAGGGACTTCTTAGAACGCCGTCTGACATGGGTATTAGAAATAACTCGGGCACGAAAGATAGCCAACAATAAGCGCAAAGGGACGTTGGGAGCGACTGCAGCTCAATGGAGCCAAGAGGATGTAGCTTCCTTAATCGAGGTAGTTCCCGCGCTCGCTTGAACACGCACTTACATATTTTTCTCTTGAACCGGCGATTTTATAAAATGGTATACTGTGCAATACGTACACAACTGTAGAAGCCTATGCAATTTTTAATAGTTGAACGTAATCATAATTGTCATCTTGGTTGCAAGAACACAGAAAAGGGGTTGCCCGTTGTCGGGGTCCAAACTTAGCCATGGGTTCCTAGTTAATGTGACTTAGGGATTATTCATGAGCACCTTCCCTGCTCCCCGACTCAATGAGGAAGAAAGTTCTGTTAACGTTATAATCATGAACGGGACGCAGAAAAGAAGGTCGGTGGACGTTGACGCCGGAGAAGCGGGGGAAAGTGAACTTTCGGGGCTCAAGCCCTTTGTTCCCCTTGGGGAATGTCCGCCTCCAAGCCGCCTTTTATCCTCAAAGAGCGCCCTCCCTGTGTTGCATGCTTCGCCTCTTCACGAAAACTTGCATTATTGAACCCTGATCCTAGTACAAGAAGCTATAAGTCTTTCTCCTAGCCTTGACACATCGAAAACTGAGAGACAACCTCTAACAAAACCCGGAATCGGGAAGCAAAAAACAAAAACAGAACCATGCAAAAAAAAAAATTGTTTTCCATTTTGGAGATTTATGATTCTTAAAACGGGCCCCAACCACAACTTTAAAGTTGCTCGTGAACACGTTTATTTATTTACGAGTTCGTTGTATTGTTCTTGGAATTCCTTTTATGCTCATTTATTCTGTCGTTAAGGGAATTTTTATGTTTGTACATACGTGGACACACAAGCTAGAGGTATTTCACACACGGCACTGTTCTTGCAACACACTCATTTTTCACAATTAGCCTTTTTGCACTCCCTTGTACCTGCGTGAAATGACGTCATCTTGTTAAACTTGGAAACCGAACTATACAGTTGTATCTACACCAATGTTCTTCGCCCAGGCACAGGCGCACAGGTTTAACTTGGGAGTTTTGGTGCTGTGAACAGACTTTGTAAGGTCGAGTCCCCTTTTATCTTCTCTTTTGTGTCTGAATGTGCGTGTTTTCGCATTCTCTCACCACAACAGCGGAGGGAATAGTTTTTTGCTCCTCGGGCAGATGGCGCCACTAAACCTCACCCAGATGTACACAAATATCCGTCGCTGGCCGCCGCGCGTGGTTGAGAGGCACGAGGTATTTCCGTTTTTCGCCCTGCTTTTACGAAGCGGAATCATTTATAAAAAAAGGAGACGTAATTTGTATCCTTTTTCCTCAGGTAAACAAAACAAAACTTATAAGCTGCGGATTTCTTCTGCATAAAATCTTTGCATCACCCATTTAAATATTCTTATTTTCGTTCCACCACCCTGCCCGTCTCACATTGAATTGTTATTTCTATGGGGTCGGACCTCTCGTACAAGGGGGAGATAGTAAACGAGAACGACCTAAACTTCGCTGACAGTTTACGACAGGGCCGTAAGCTTGTCCAAACTGGGAACACACAAAAAAATGTAATCTACTGAATAACGTTCCGACCCATGTCAGTGCGCCAGCGCCCTACATGAAGCAGTCAAGTAACTTCTCAAACTGATAAGAAAAACCAATGTCTACCAGAAGTTCCTACCCTAAAATACCCTAACGCGAATATACAGAGTCATCATTCCAAGTAAAAAATTCCTGACGCCTGAGCACTAGTAACTTCGGCTGAGCGAGATATACTTGATCCTTTTCCGCGGTCAACCTTGGGGAACCGGTGGATAATAGTAGCCACTGATGACCTAGCACAATACGCCGAGACAAAATCCCTTCCGTCGGGTACTCATGTGGAAGTCGTGAAGTTCTTCGTCGCGTCCGTGGTCATACGACATGGCGCTTCTCAAGTCCTCATTACAGAACGGGGGTCATCCTTCATATCGCACCTGACGCAAGAAATTCTTAATCTCAGCCACACCAGAAATCGTGGCACCACGGCATACCACTTGCAGACCAACGGGCTGACAGAGCGGCTTAACAAGACAATCGCCGACATGATCCCCATGTACGTCGACGTAGAGCGCAAGACGTGGGACCAGGTTTTGCACTACGTCACGTTAGCCTACTACACTGCGATTCCAGAAACCACCGGAGTTACACCTTTCCAGCTGGTACATGGTCGGAAGGTAACGACGATACTCGAGACAATGCAGCCCCACGAGCCAGCTGACGATGGGAGCGACGCCGCCCAGATGTTTGCGCATCGGGCCGAAGAAGTCCGCCCGTTCGCCCGACTCCGGACTCAAGACCAGCAACGTATCGACGCTGGCCGCTACAACCTTCAACGGCGCAACGTCCCACTTTCAGCCCGGAGACAGAGTGTGGGTGTTGACACCCATTTGCCGCCGCGGTATCAGCGAAAAGTTGTTAAAACGGTACTTCGGACCCTACAAGGTGCTTCGTCGACGCAGGGATCTGAACTACGAAGTGATGCCAGACGGAACACGGACTTCTCGCCGCGCTCCACGACCGGAAGTCTTCCACGTCGTGCGCCTCAAGGCGTACTGCGCTCGATAGGACTGTGAACTGCGTTTTTGTAGTTTTCTCCATAGGACTGTATTTGACAAGGCTTCGCATTTTGCCATTTTTTCTTTTGTGTGTTCTCCTGTTTTGTTTCCTGATACGTTGCATCGGGACGATGCGTTTCTAAACAGAGGGGAGTAATGCCACGCGTGTCGCCGAGTGAGTGCGGGCGTGGCCAAATGGTACCGTGCTTTGCTCTCGCGCGGAGGCCCTAGGTTTGATTCCTGGGGGCGGAAGCTCCTTTTATTGATTCTTTAAACTTAGCATTCTTGTAAGTTCGAAAACCTTGTCGTCTAATCGAGGTTCGAATATTCTACGCGCCGAACGTTCTACGCCGAATATTCCAAAAACCCGTGCGGGTACAAAAGCTGCTCCGCGTGACGGTCCAAAGTCAGTTTTCGCTCTTGCACTCGATCGTGTTACTTCGCTGACCTTCGACGCCTGCGACGCTACCTCTTTGTCTTTTTGTTTTGGTCACAAGTTCGCCCCTGTTGCCCGTTTAGTTTCCTACTGCACCAACCGCCTCTCTCCCATTCATTCGTGACAATACGACATACGTTGGCAAGAAACACGGCGCACAGATAAAGCTAGAAGCGTCTCTACAACGTCAACGTAAGCGGGCACCACACAGCGCAATGGAGAAAACGCGAATAGCCTGGCCGCTTCTGCCCACATAGCTTCAGCGCATGCGCGGTCTTCTGGTCGTGTTGGTAAAAAAGCCGCGTCGCGTGTCGGCCT
The DNA here is from genome assembly GCA_037355805.1 of Ixodes ricinus. Lineage (NCBI taxonomy): Eukaryota > Metazoa > Arthropoda > Arachnida > Ixodida > Ixodidae > Ixodes > Ixodes ricinus. The sequence goes on along the minus strand of JAZHYW010062238.1, from coordinate 6,141 downwards.
ATATTGAAGCGGGCAAAGAGATCCCAGATGGAAAAGACCAGCGTGGAGAAGAAAAGGCCTGTAGGGATTCCTTATCTACACAAAGTCTCCCACTTACAGAGAACGTCGGAAGTCGGTATAGCATGCCGGTGGTGTCTTCAGCACCCAAGAAATCGAAACAAACTTGTTCTAGGGTGAACGTGAGAGCGGAAGTGTTCTCAAACAGGAATGCAAAACGGAACTCGCGAAGGAGTTCGTAAGATGCTCTGAGGTGGTTGTGTAGAACATCATCCTTTAGTGTAAAGAATGTTTTATCAGGCAGACTAAAAGGTTTCTTAACGATAGGATAGGAGAGCATAAAAGTATCTTGCTGCCACGGTCGGAGGGCACCTCTCACTACACTGTCAAGTATTCAAGTTTATACCGTCTTTTTGCGACGCTACAGGTTCACAAAGAAACAAAGATAGAAAGACAAGAGAAGTGCTCGAGGCTTTTAGCGTTGTCACTCTAGGGGATCAGTGCGTAACTGAAGCGCCAATAGCGCTTTCAAAGCAAAATAAAACTTTTTTTTTTTTGCGCGCGAGAGTTAGAAGTAGTTTGGGGGTGATGGGGCAAGGAGTTTGACACATGACTGACTGATTGTGCCTGTTTGGTGCCTTAATTTACTTTTCGTCGTTTCTGTTTCAAGAAAGTAAAACTTCAGTTGCGTGTCAGCGTTCGTCCTATTAACATGTTTCTTCTGCTCCGCCCGTGTTTTTTTAAGCTGTTTTTACATTATGAAATCCGTTTCTTAAGCAAATCGCGTATGATTTTTTTTCTTTTTTACAGGGACGATGACACTTGTTTAATACTAACGAGTAGAAACCCAGTAAAACAAATTACGTATATGAATTTTTATAGCAAACGTCATAGAGAATTGAAGACCACATCAGAATGTATAGCCACCTGAAATAAATGAGGTAAGCTCTGATATGTTTATTGGCAGCATTTTATAAAGAAACGCCGTGTTTACAAACAAGTCCACGTTTTACCGCGCCAGGTATGGACCCTGCTCGTACGCTGAAACGAGATTCCCAGGAGAGGAGGCTACCGCGCATGCGCAGTTGCGACTAAAGTTGTGTGGCGACGTCACAGCCGCGCGTTGGTTTATACGATGCTTTTCTTTTACATAGGAAGGTTGACACTCCTTGAGCATTTTGGTGGGAGAATCAAATGGAAACTCAAGCACGATTGCCGTATCCGTGGTGACCATATCCTGGGTGCTGCTGACCGTACCCGGCCTGACCATAGGCTCCCTGCTCGTGTCCGTGGTGGCCGTAGGCACGACCAGCCGGCTTGGCGTAGACGGGCGCCCCGTAGGCGGCGGCCTTGGAAAGACTAGGTGCCACCACGACGGGGCGGGCGTCGAAGACGGCGTCGGCGCTCACTCCGGCTTTCGTTCCGGGTTCGTTGGTTTCCACGGTGGCCCTGAAGCCGTTGGCGTCGGCCACGTAGTTGACGCGTCGGTAGACGCCGTTGGCGTCGGTGTAGCCGTAGGAGCCGGTCTTGGCGTTGTTGGCATCTCCCTGCTCCTTGTGGAACTGCTTGTTGCCGTACTCGTCCACGTTGTCGTAGCCGAAGTTGTAGGGCTGCGCTGACTACGGGGATAACACGGGTGAATATGACAAGAGGGCGTCGCTGAGAGCTTAAGGAGCGCGTGGATTATGATGTTCGTGTTTCGCGTTCTTGAACGTTTTCATTAGCTAATGTCCCACTAGCTGAGTACTCGTGACTAGCAACGCTTCTTGAGCTCTCAGTGACTACAGTCAACTGGGCGAGTTCGTGGACCCTAATAAAAGAAAAAGCAGCGCACAGGGAAGAGGACACAGTAAAGGAACGCATAAGACACAAGCAAGCACTAAGAAAACAGGAGAACTTCAGTGCTCATGTGGTACGTCTGAAACCAGAGATTTCATTCATACCACAAAACGATTGTCCGAGATTACATCGATTTTAAAAGCGATTGCATTCCTTGGGACACCATATCGTGAGATCGTGCGCGTCTTTATGTTGCTGCTCCATAGCTAAACTTGGTGGGGGAATCTGAATTGATGCAAAGTTACACCAAGTCAATTCCTCAACTAAATTCAGCGATACCTGTTTTACCAGTGAATATAGTGGGAGAACGTGAATCGATACATATTTGTGAACCAGTTCAGTTTAGGGAGATTGGGACCGAAAACGTGGCCGGGCTGAGGTAGACCGAAAGCGACGAGCTGGACGGCTGTCTGAAAAAGCTCGAAATTATCCTAACAGCGGTCGCATTGCATCTTTGATGTCATCTAGAGAGAAGGTGGAGTGCTATTATTGTTTTTCTCGGGGGACACATTGATGTACAAGGAAGGCGTGACGCAGGGCGTCTTTGAAACACTCAATTCGGCATAAAAAAGGGAAAAAATTAGTTTCCCTAAATGTTTACGAATGTGTAATCCACATGTGCCCTTTAAGCATGCGACAGGCGAGAATGGCGTGAAACAGGAGAGCATGTTGGGAAGCCAAAACTACAGGATTTAATCATTGCACCTACCAGTTCCGACCAAGATAAGCATAGCGAAGGCGCCCAGCTTGAAATGAACGATTGCTTACGGTTCACGTTGAAATACCCTGGTTAGCAGTACTACAGCAATAGCAAAATTACCATTTCAAAGGGGAGTTCCACGTTGCCTATTTAGAAAGCGGAATAATTTTCTTTGCATCAATAGCCACTAGACCAATTTATCTTCAAATGCGAGAGATATAGAGACAACACGGCGCATGTTGGTATAACTAAAATGTGCGTGTTTCGCCCAAAAATATAGGACGAATAACAAGAAAACATAGAAAATGCAAGTTGTGTTTTCAAATGAAACTTTATACGCCACTTCGTAGACGATCGCGTCAAACGTTCCTGGGTGTCTAGATCCAAAAAGCTGGAAGTTTAAAATAGATGCTATCCTAGAGAGAATTTCGCAGGTGGGAACTTTTGAATTTGTCATCAATACACGATAAAACTAAGGTTCATGTGTCTCCTGATGCTCTTGAAACCGTCGAAAACCACGCAATGTGCAAGGCGTCCCCTCAAAAAATATACGGGGTTTTTCTCACCGCAAAAATGAACTACGCACCGCCAAATGCTCATTCTCCACCCAAAGGTAGCGCTAGAGTTCCAAACCAGATGCAAAAGTTTCAGACCGAACCGATGTTTTATTCAATAGTTTTTTTGTTTTTTTTTTCTGAACGTTTTGATGGGAAATTAGCGGCCGACGGAAGTTTAGAATACGTGGAGCTCTATGGCGCCAGAAACATAAAATGGGCTAAAATGAGCCCCAGTTTTCCGTTGAAATTTTCAGAAATTCACTTAGAACTTTTGGGTAAGATATCCGTTCGGGCTGAAACTTTGGTATCGGATTCGGACCTCAAGCGCTATCTTTGGGCGGAGAATAGTGTGTTTTAGTACTGCGTATACGAGCAAACGCAAGCGCTGTGCGTTTGCGTTAGCGTTGCGTTCTCCACGATGCGCATGCGCGAAGTCGCCATTCGCCAATCCAAGGGCGCAGTTTGGGCTCCGCGCACGCGCAGTATGGAACACGCAGCGTTAACGCAAACGCACATGGCTTGCGTTCACTCGTATACGCAATACTAAAACTCACTAATGAGCGTTCGGCGGTGCGCAGCGTAGTTTTGCGGTAAAAAAACAAACAAAAAAAAGTAATTTTGCGGGGTGGACACCCTGTATTAAAGTGTATGCGCACGAACATGTCTTGTGCACCTTTTTTGTAAATGTTAACTTCATATATTTTGTTTCATATGTGCATGAAGTGAATTTGATAAACTTGCTTAGCGAAAACATAACAACGATTTACGCTAAATATATTCAAAACCTCTTTATGGGTGTACAAGAAGTTATTCGTGCAAACGTGATCGGGTGTACCACCCTACTAACCAAAACAAAAACAAGATATATGAGCACACTGAGCGTCGAGAAAACCAATATACGGCCGTATTTCGACCTATCAGTCTCAATAAGAACAGAGATTTTTTTCAGTTTAAGAAGAACAAGGCATGGCCAGCGTCCTATGATCGCTCGGCAGGCAATGATATTTCGGCATTGACCCATAAAGATGCCGAGGAACGATCGCAAGCAGCGTGATCATAATATGCCCCTGTGTCTCTTAGCATATAGTCTTATTTTGTTTAAGTATGCTTTCCTTTCCCCGTTTTTGTTTTTTCATTTCATGTATTATCTTTTGAGGTTGGACTGTTTTTATTTATGTGTTTGTGTTCTGCGTGATCTCTATATTGCAAATATCCCCTCGAGAAATGCCGGCCTTGAATGGGCCGTTTGTTACAATATAAAAAAATAAAAATTATAGTAAACAATAGTGACCAAACGCGGGGCTTCTAAAGTTTTTTTTTTTGGTCATTCATTGATTAACGTTCTCCTAGGCTCTCATTGGCTGTGAAAGATTTTGAGATCCGTGGCCTTCGCCATGTTTTTCTTAAAATACGAGCAAGAGATCGAACTTTAGGCGGCGCTTTATCGAGCTCGTTGTCCACACAGCCAGGTGTTGACTAGCAGAGCGTAACAAAGAAATTGAACCTCACCTAACACGCTCTGGGTACGAGTGCTTCGCTCTGACCAGTGCTCTGGTCGCATGAGGAGCAGCCTTCGAATTGTCATCTTAGATTGCTCCGATCAACAACAAACAATGAAATTCGGCTTGTTGCCCACACAGCTGAAGCGTACCGCTAGAGGCGCGACTGTTCGGTTTCCTCCCCATTACCAAGTCCTCCGCCGAGAGCTCAGAAGCCAAGCTTTATAATCTCTAGGCCCACTGAAGAGTTGCTTTGTACGCGGCATAGCCAAAGCAGGGGACATCGAACGCCTCAAGCCGCTGGAGATCTACGTGCCAACGGGGAGATCGAGCACTTCCTTTCTAAGTGAGGACTAAAGACCGCACTGTTTGCTCATGTTGCATTAGGTTACGCGAGCTTACGTCTGCTTACTTCTTACACTCAACCGAGAAGTCCGTGCTTCGTATGAAGCGAGGCTGCCAATTCAAGGAGCACCGTTGCACGCAGCATATCAAGCACGGATGTGTCGGTGACTCGTAACGTAATGCAAGAAAACGTAAGCAAACGCACCCTTATGCATGGTGCTTGGTAGTTAACGAGTGATCTTACGTAGATTTCATCGGCGCTTGCAGAAGCGACTGCCAGTCCCGGTGCACCGCCCAACCCGGCTTGGTGGAATCCCGGACCAAGAAAGCGATCCCCGGCGTAAGCACATGACACCAGGCAGATGAGGCTCATCTGAAACTTTACCCGATTCTCATTAGACAGAAATATGATGATAATTCAGTTACGCTGAACAGCAGGGACTACGCAAAGCAAACGAAAGTGTATGTATTGCCTTTTGTTTGTCCCCGCCCTTGAGGCCTGTTCAGTTTCCATGATGTTCAACGTATACCAGTGGGCTCAATATTGAAGTGTTTTTTTCTGATTTGACTGGACAGTTGACAAACGTTTTTTGTATATAAAATAAAATACCTCCCGTGCGACTGCGTTCACGGACATTATAGTATAGTAACTGACAACGTGCAGTTTTTCAAACTGTTCGTGATAGTAACTATGCATTGACACTCTAAGGAATATTTAAGCGTCTACTTTTCCCCAAAGTAGATGAGTAGGCCAATCGCTGCAATGTACGGAAATAGCTCAGCGAATGATGTAGCTAGACATATGGTTATACCTAAAAAATGCAGCTATGGCACAAGGCATGGTGAAACGTGATGCTCAGTGACAAAGGGCAGACTGCCTTTAGGTGCATTTCAGCTTCTCAATTCACCAAGCTGCCTCCAGGCAGCGATTGGCTCACCCAAGGTTTCTGCGCGAATGTACACACTCCATATTTCTTAGAGGGCAGCTATCTACACAGGTGGATCGGCAGACAATGAAGCCATGAAATGAAACATGTTGACCTAAACATGTTGCCACACTGGGCCAGACGTCAACGCGTGAAACGTCGTGCTCAATGCTACATCGGAGCTTTACTTTTGTTTCTCTACACTCTCTTCAGCCGCCAAAATTTCTATATAACGCAGTGATCGGCTTCGCGTTTATTTACAGTAAAGTATAAGGTGA
>JAZHYW010062237.1:0-15965 GCA_037355805.1 Ixodes ricinus | reverse complement strand
TACCACGCTTCTCACGCGCTCAAAGTCTTTCTGAAAATTACTGATTTAATGGTTTTCGATGACGCTCTGCAAGTTTCTTGTTGAACCGTTCGCCTATTTTCACTAATTCAAAAAGTTAATTAACAAATTTGAATTAGTTATCCGACTTGTTGCAAAGATTAGCCACCGACATAATGTCCTCTGGCGCGAGCGAAAAGTTCCGGTGGCGAACGCGCGCTATTGGCCCCAGGCACGTGGCGTGGCGCCACCTGACGGGCCTATCGTCGTGACGTAGGATGAGGGATCACGTGACCGTTTCCTGCACTCTGCGTCAAGAATGGAGTGTCTCGGTCTTCACTTTTTTAATACTACGGGTGTTTAAGGCTTCTTTTAACCCAATGTTTCGTTTCACTACTCGACCCAGTCGAGTTCCTAAATCGGCTACCGTACGAATGCTTCCGGGGAGCCGGTTAGCCGGTTGCAGGCGAGCAGGGAAACGGTCGCTGCACGGAAGCGCGGCGGCGTGGACTGGCGCGGCGGAGGGTACGGGTCAACTTGTCGTTTTCGGCGGCTGTCTCGCGCATCGCAATGAATGCTTACGAAGTGCAACCTACCGTTGAAGGTAGGCGATTTTTTTTTAACTTCTATTCGATTGGGCATTCCGTTACAACTGTGTACCCCTTTTCAGTTGTGCTGTCTGTAAGCAGCATCAATGCGTTCGTGGACAAGGCCCACTAAATGTCCCGCCTGTTGCTTGAGGGCGAAAGTGTTCTTGAAGCGGGACACGTGTTCTGTAGAATCAAGAAGCTGGATAAGGATTGCTACAGGTTCATTGGATTCGTACTCCAAACGTCGGCACTCACTTCGTACCCGCACGAGCTGGATGGAAGAAACGTCGGTGACACATCGAGCTCCTGCAAAGCATGGGTGAAGGAACATGCCGTGTATCATTACTTGGTTAGGTTGTATGTACCCACCGGCCAGCGTGCTGTGAAATCGATCGAGCTCGCGGCCAGAGCCGGGAGCGAAACAACTGGAGCACTCAGACAGTTGCGTTTGATTGCGTTTGACTGCGTTTGACGTTTCGGCTGCGAGAAACCAGGACATCCCTGCTGCTTATATCGCGTGCAAACATGATTCCTTGAATTGGATTCCACGCTTCATACGAAGCACAGATGTGCCGGTGTCTCGCTTTCGGTTCTCAACACAACGCAGTTAAACGCACTCATGAACGCAAGTGTCTCAACCGGCCTTTAGAGATTGCGATTTGCGATGAACGGTGAAGTGAAGCGCCTTTTTCCAAATATAATCGGTCGTCTCCCGTTGTTATCGTAGCTCAGGAATAAAGAAAACAAATTCTCGTGGCTCAGTGGTAACATGCTCGCTTCCCAAGTCGCGAGTCGCAAAATCAATACGGTGCAACTAATTTTTTTTTTTTTTTACGTTTTTGAAGCACAGGTTTTGTAACTTTTCTGCGATGTCGGAATTTTCGAGCGACGAATATTAAAGCTTGTTGATAACATTTAATTTCATAAACTAATATCAGACCATTCAAAGGCCAATGACAGTTGCGTGTACAGCATTGCTGTTTTTCTTTTTCTTTTTTGTAAAGAAAGATTATGCAAATATTCCTGTAGCTAGGTGTATTAGAGTTGTAGAATTGTTTTATTTGGGCTCCTACAAGATAAGCAGATAGGTTACAAAAAGAAAAATATTACTTGCTAATACGAGTGCAGCTACTTGCATCAGCAATCTTTAAAGTAAAATAAATAAAGCCACGTAACATTCTCACATTTATGCAGCTGCTGGTTGCTTAAATACCACTAAGCTGTGAGTGATGTTTGCATTAAAATAGTCAGTGAAATTTTATGGCTTGTTACCCTCTGTAAATTACTGTTTCAAGTCTATTAGCACTCAGCTCTACTTGCATTGCGTGACGCCAACTTGTACATACATTTTTAACCCCATTGTTCAAATAATATTGAAGCTGTATGAGAAAGGTACTGCCACGCAGGGTGAGACTGTTCACATTTTATGAATCATATTGGAATGCTTCTCCTTGGGGTAGATGTGGAAGCTGATATTTGGGTCGGTCGCGTAACTGCGGCATTGCGGCCCCGAACAGTACTTTACCATTGCTCCCTGAGCTCGACAGCTGCCGAAGCCGATCCACGCCTGTACTGATCAAGCTTCAAACACAGAAAAAATGCGAAAGTACCGAGCGAAGGGTTTCCGAAGGCCCCGACCAAAGCAAGGCGGAATAGCTGGCCTTATCACGTGATCCTCCATCCTACGTCACGGTCGAGCGATCGCAGCGCTCCAATCGGTCCCGCTCGGGGCCAGGCTGCGGATGCGGAGGCCGTGAGAGTGAAAGAGACGCGCCTGCTTAGAGCCTCAAAACACAAGAGGAAAGCCCAGGCTATGGCCTGCCGCGTGCATTCTCGCCCGAAAAGGCCAAGCCGTTGCCGTTCCCCGGACCGTGGAGAAAGTTCTAATGGATGGCAAGCGTTGGGGATTCGAGTCATCACGTTGAGGCTATCATCCTCTGTATCGCGTTCGATGTTGAGGACGGAAAAAATGGCGCACGACCAGAACTCCCGAGCTTAAGTAAACGTTCTTTTTATTATCGTGCCGTCGAGATTTTTCCGACGAGTAGCTTTATCGTTCTCGTCTCGTGCCGATCGCTGAACTGATGAACCACACCAGTTCCTATCTGGATCTTATTTTCAACCGAACGTATGCCTTTTTGCAACGGCTGTGTGTTTCATCTTCGTCTTTCAAGCTTTACTGTTTACTTGTACTAATAAATGTGAAATCTCAAACCGTCCCGTTTTGAGATTTTACTTTATCAAAGTATTTAGGTATAGAATTGGACATATAGGCTGTCACATTTTATACATTTGTGTCTTTTTCCCAGGCAAACAATTTGCAAGTGATCATAACGTGATTGTCAAAAGTGAAGCAGTCGAGTTTGAGATTGCAAAGACTCCGGCTTCCCGAAAAACGGATTAATTTTTTTCTTTTCAAGACTTTTTCAAAGATAGTCTGAATTGTAGCTGAAGGTAGACTGAACTGTGCACTTGCTCCTGTCACCACTGAAGCGGATTTGACACTCCGGAGTTGGAATGATTCCGGAATCATTCCGCTTTTCCAGGACCCCGAATGTAATGGGAATGAAATAGCGGCACCACTGGGAGGAATTGAATAAGAATGGAATTAGGTGCATTTTGCCCGGAACGGAGTGAGAATGGAGTGGGTTTTGTGAAGCAACTGAAACCCCCAGTAACGGAACTAAAAGTAGAGCTGTAGACGGACAAGGTCGCCTTATGGCGCCGCGAGACACGACAATGTGGGTTTTTTGATCATGATTACAGCACCAGCCGTAGGCCACTGAGCAGGGACAATGGCGCGCACTGCTCGCGTACCTTATATGCGCATCAAACCTGTTGTATCTCCTCAGAAGTTGATGGGTATATAGTGTCTTTTGCATAAAAAATGGTTGGTTTGAAGTTTTGCCGTCTGTTATGGTAGTTCAACGCTTTAAAGACCCCTTTTTTTCGATCTTTTTTATTTAAAGCAAGCTTTAAAAAACACATTTCTGTTTTTTGAAAATTTGTTTTTTAAAGAAGATGGAGGTCAACTAATATAAAATCGTAACATGAGACTCGGAAATGAAGTTCTACACTTTCTAAATTGTTTATGTGAAATGCTATGCTTGCTAATATGAAAAGGGTAGACCAGGTTTCCGTAATCCCTGATAAAACAGACTGGTCAGTCCCTTTTTTTCGTGACAATAAAGCGTGTGAGGTCAAAGTGACAATTGAACAAATAACAGATCCCAATCTCAAAACTTGAAAGATATATTTTTCTCACCGAATGCACGCCACTGCTGCGGCATATTCGAATATTCGTATTGCTTTCTTAACGAGCTCAGCGGTTAGATGAACTTGAACATTCCACCGCTGGTTTACGTTAATTCATGAAATGCAAGTCCGCATTAGGGCGAGTACGAAGCGAAATAGTGTCATCGACTCAGAGCGTATACTTTCAGTGAACCCCCATATCCACGAGAGAGCGTGTAAATCAACCACTCAAATTAAAAATGGAGGCTCCAGTTAGCAGCTTTGACAGCGTCGTACAATGGAGCACAGTTTGGCAGCAGAAAACACCTCGTCGCTAGCATATCCAAGCCTGCGCTCCTACCTGCAGAAAACAAAACTGAATTGTGCTTCACTTTGGCTAGTTAAAAAAAATATATATATATATGGTTGAAAAACCCCGAGACTGCGGGTAAACGACACAACACTAAAAAAGTCTCTAACACAGCTGAAATTTTTATTTTCCGAAACCTGGTTATATAGGCACTTCGATACAAAAGAAAAAGAAGGGAGAGGGTGAGAACCCCAAAGAATGCCACTTTCCACCAACGTAACCTCTGACAAAACAACAACAGAAAGCATATGTATGAGCGATTTTTTCGCGTAATATAGACCAGGCGAAATATGTACGTTTCTGAATCAAATTAATTATCACTGTATTATACAACTAATTATTTGCGCAGTATCGTTGTACTTCACATAAAATAAGGTGGGATCATGATCCCTTGGTGTAAAACAAAAATTCGGTTATATATACTGAGCGGGCCACTTGGGTGGTTTTCAGTAGGAATGTCGGGCTTTTGGTAATAACGAACAAAAGGAGTGCAAGCTTGTATGTGCTTCTGTGAGTTGTTCACGGTGGGCTGATATGCTATATGTTGATATAGCTGTGGTGTGTCAACTGCGCTGTCCATATGTCAGCTGTGTACTGCCATCCTCGTCGCATGGTGGCTCCGAAACTGCATTTTCCCTTTTTATTTCGTAGCCTTGAGCCTGCTTACTATGCCCTTTCGCCCTTAAGCTGGAGATACAGCCATAGCGACAAGCTCTGAGCGCAGCCGGCGCTCCTGGCTACGAGACGTGCATTGGCTATCACAAGTGCTCGTTCTCCAGATGAGCGCTCAAAGCAGTGACCCCGAGCTCTGGTACTCGTGGCATTGGTTGCAGTCTCAGCTTAAAGATGAACGTGAGTATAGTGTGTGCACAAGCAGCCGCTCAATATATTTTAGCTTTGGTTATAGGTCCATTTGCTGTGTAGGTAACTATCACCACTGTAACGCTATAAGTATCTAGTGGGAAAGTAGGCGCACATCCTGGAAGCGCTGCTAACGCAGCCGCTCGGTTCTTTTACTGGCTGAATGACCGTTTCCTACGAGGAAAGCCGCGAAGTTTGCGCACACACGAATAAAAGGGGATACGTCGAAACCTCGCGACCTCCGAGGCACGCGTCCCAAACTGCTCGCGTGAAAAAAAGGTGAGAAAAACGGTAGGAAACGCCGGCCATGTTTGGGTCAGAAGCGATTCGTCGCAATCGCTTGCGGCAAACATAGGCTGTGTTCAATAACGTTTTTGCCTGTGCTCACTAAAAGATTCCCTTTTTTGAAAGTTATCCGGTATCTGGTGAAAATGCAGCCGGCACGAGGTCTCGGAGGTCAGCCGAGACAGGACCTGGTCGAAGGGGAAAGACTCGTCAGGACGCAGTCGCTCCCCACCGTCGCATAACCGCCCTAATGGATCAACACCTCCTAGAAGAGAAGGCCGTAGCGCTCTTCTCGTGACGTCGCGAAGGAAGGCCATCGGGGGCGCGCGTCGAAGCGAAGGCAACGCGCGTGGATCGACCGTCGTAACGCGCTTTTAGTCACATACGCGTGTCTTATTAGCTAAAATGAAAGCTGCACATAGCAAGGGGTCTCGAAAATATTTTATTACACGGGCAAAATATTACACCGCTAAATAATCGGTATGAAATGGTACGAGGTAGGCGTATAAGAGAAAACATTGAGTCACGCAATTATTGCTGTAGGAATGCATATTTTACACAGAAATACTTCGACAAAATGGCGAGACACGCAGTGATTGGACACAGCAAAACAGATCACAGTTAAAAATCAGGTAGACGTAGTCAACGCGGACACGGCTAGACAAGTGTCACTTACGATCATGTAAGCGATGTTATCGCGTGCAGTCACTGAATTCTTGCATCATACCCCGGCCACATGGCAAAAGTAATGTAATTTCGATCGAATGACATTATGGGGTCGACAAATCAGCTTGCGACGCTCGTATAATCACTCAAGACCGCGAGCTGATTAAGTCCCATATCATTTAATGAAAATATATTAACTTTTCCGTGTGGCAGGGGTACTAAACTTACTATTTACAGTCAACTAATTTACTTCTCCCTATGGGCTCGAGCTGCCTTAGAACAAAATATCTTATTTTGTATACAATAATACTATTACCTTAATACAGTTAAGATTCTAGTATAAAAGCGGTAAAGGCAATAAAATAACATTAGTATAAATAAACACATAAGCACAAACAACGCACTTTGTATAATCACACAAACTTGTTATTCACCTTCCAGTGAAAACTAGAATATTACCACGCATATTTACAAATGTCGACGCAACCGCACACGGATAACGACGAACAAGATGCCATTCTATCACGAAAAACAAAAACAAAAAAACCGACTGCAGCACTTTACTCGCGTCCCACATGACCAAGAAAGCCCGTAAATAAGTTGTTTCTCACCTGTCGATCGTATCCATACGTCCCACAATATCCGTGACGAAAACATTTGAACACGAACTTTAAGTCTCTCTCTGTCGAAAGAGAGGTCTATCGATAATCGACCAGTGTCATCGTTGGCTAGTTGCCACACATGTCACTCAAACCGTAGCAGGACTTGTTCCGCGAATCCACGTAAATGCCGTAGTATCAAGCGAACACAAAAAAAAACTACCCGAGACTGCGGTGACGATCAAGAAACGACGGGAAGGATCAAAAGAACCACACACACACACACACGACGAGCAGCGGGCGGCAGCAGTGTGGGAGGCTTAACGCTTAACGTCGTCGACCCATCTCTTGCTCGCGTGCGCTCCCTGCGGCGATGACTGGATTTTTTTCGGTTCCCTTCCCTTCTGAAAGTCTCAGCGTTCCTTTTTAGACAGTCAGCAGCTCACACACAACGTAAATTTACCAGAATCGGAGCCCGTACGAGGGAAGAAAACGTCGCAGCGGACCGGTTCATTCGAAAAGTGTGGGGATCTGCGGGATTGCACGTAGTCCCGCGGTTACGGGGATAATCATAAATATAAAATTGGTACTTTCAACCTTGGTAGCGCGTTGTATATTATGTTTATATTATATATATAATAAATTGTACAATACTGCGCTTTTAAAACATATATTAATGTCGGATAAACGCTCACCTTCAAAATAAAAGTAGTACGTTACAGTTACACTTACATCGTCACTGTAACTTAGTTGCTTTCAAGATACTGTAGTTTCTTCTTTTTTTCAAATTATGAAGACATTTATGACAACACAGAATGACTACGATTCATGTTTATTTGAAACTCAGAAAACTCTCATTTCACTTTTGATATACATATTATTACCGTCGCACGACTTTATTGAATCAAAGCGTTTACTACTTCGATACAAGATGTACTAAATAATAAATTATTTACTTCATGTTGTGACAAAGCAACAACTGCTTTTCAAAGTAATCATCATTTAACTTTCCCCTTGTGATGCTCCACCCCTTGCTAAAGAGGCGGTGAACGCGTGGGCTGAACGGCAGTGCAGTATCCAGGCGTGGAGCTGCCTCTAGCACCTTGTGCGGACATCCATGCCTAGCGGTAGTGTCCAGAAATGAAAGTCAAAACTCGTCCCGAGGTGCTCGCGAAGGTTGGAGAAGAGGAGCTCCCGGCTGTGCGTACTATTTTGCAGCGTGTCCAGCGAGTAGTGAAGTTATCGCCACTATATTCGACAAGGTCAAAGTGCGGTTCATAGCCAGGCCACGGTAAGCCCTGCCGTTCGTCACTCATATGACAGCCTATCGTTTGAGCGATAACGGTTGGTTACCATCCAAATAGTTTGCTTCTTTCTTGTGACATTCTCTTTTCCTATTTCTCTTAAGTGCTCTCTTATTCCCCTTTCTCAGCCGACAGAAGAGGAGATACCTGATGAACAGACGGTTCCATTAGAATAATAGGGAGGGGAACAGAAGGCTAAACCAGTTGGAACTGAATAAAGTGGAAAAGACCGTTAGTATCAAACATGATAAAGAAAGAAATGAAAAACAAAAAAATGTTGATTCGGAATGCGTTTTGTCTTTGTTTTTCATTTCTTATGCAACGCAGAACAAAAGACTCGATCGTGGATCACTGGCTCACGGTCCCTGGGAAAGTGCAGGTTGACCAGTACAAACATCGTCTGAGGCCCCGGTCAGACAGTGCCTACTCGCTTTCGGCCGGGACTGCTGCGGCACCGACGACAGAGGCTCTACACTCCGTGTCACTAGTTGTGTGCAGCGCAGGCGAAGGCAACACCAGGTGAAGAGAGAAAGGGCGAGCTCTAGGAAGGCGGGGCGGGAGAGGAGGGAAATGGAGGGCGAAGGGAGAAAGGGAGAGCACCAGGAACGTTAGAGCGGAAGGGGTTTCTCTCCTGCTCCCCAGCCTTCTTAGTGCTTGCCCTTTCTTCCCACGCCTGACGTTGCTTTCGCCTGTACTGCACGCAACTAGTTACACGGTTCATCGTTGAGTTAAACAGTTCACCGTGAGGTGTCTACGCGTCTCGTATTCCCGCGAGTTGGCTCTGTGGCGACTGCAGCTTGGCTGAAGAGGCGGACGCGTTCGATGAGGCCGGAAAGGGCGAAGACTGTACCAGAGAGCCACGCACAAAAAGGCTGAAATAAACCAAATGCTCAATGAGCTTTTCCGCGCGATGAAAAAGGAAAAACAGAAGTAAAAAAACGTCTGCCCTCCGCGCCGGCACTTTGCTTCGACGAAGAAAGTTTTCAGTAGTTATTTTATTTTGTCGTGTCGGAATGAAGGGCCCAGCCCCGGACAAGGTCGAACCTGGTGTAGAGTTCACAAAATAGGGTCGCTTGTTCACGAAAAGTATCTGTATCTTTGCACATACTTTTTAGATACTTAAAAAAAAGTATTAAAGTTATCGTTACAGTTCTTAAAAAAATGTATTGAGTTACAATTAAAAGTTGCCAACAAAAAGTAACAAATTATAGTATCGCGATACCACCCAAGACTGGTCTCACGTCGAGCGGACGCAATTTTATTTTATGGGGCCATCATATTTCACCATTGCGAAAAACACACTGACGTGCGATCGCGGAACGAAGTACACGTTCGAAGGTGTTCATTCTATGTGAGGCCCGCGTGTCAAAAACTGGACCGAGCCTTGCATGTAAAAAGTATACCTGGAGTGTCCGCACTGGGACAACGGTTTACACGTCCAAACGTGCAAATATTTACTTAAAGTGTAGGCCGCGCCATATGTTTCTTAAAGAGAAGCCAAAAGGATTCTGTATTTGAGTAAAAACACTTAAATCGTCTTGCTTTGCCTCCAGGATCACAAACACCGAGATTATTATCTTTCTTACTTTGGTGTCTGGAGGTTATGGAAAATCATTTTCAAAGTACTGCTGAAGTCGTCTCCGTTTCAAGCGTTACGTCATAAAAGGAGTTTTTGGAATGTCCGCTCGCTGTGCATCTTCAGCGCCTATTAGAGCTATGCACGCGCACTCTTGCTATTTGCGACAAGGTAAAAAAAAAAGACTACATGACTGGTGTCAGTGCGGGAAACATAAAGCCCGGTTCCAGAGTTGCGTTTGACTGCGTTTGACTGCGTTGCGGTAGCGAGACACCAGGACATCCCTGCTGCTTATATCGCGTGCCAAGATGATTCCTTGAATTGATTCCACGCTTCATACGAAGCACGGATGTGCCGGTGACTCGCTTTCGGTTCTCGCCGCAACGCAGTCAAACGCACTCAAACGCAAGTGTCTGAACCGGCCTTAAAGGGGCGATGCAACAATTTTTGTACTTTGCGCAAATACCGCTTAGAACGGATCCCTGACGTTAATGACCTATAAAACACGCGTTCGTTTTTCACCCCACGCAATAGAAGTCCCAGAAAAAAATTAAAGAAAAACGAGCAGCGTTCACCCCCTCAACTCGCAGCCAGAACAAGCGGCCACGTGATCTGGAGCCGATTATATGCCGCCAATGTTGATCATAGCCACGCGCTGGGGTTGGCAAAGCACAGGACACGCGCTGAGTTCCAGACATTGTTATGGCTCGGCTATTGTCGTCGTTGCAGCGATTGGACACGGGCCACTACCCGAATGCTTCTCGAGCTAGTAATTATCACGAGCCCAAATCGAGCGCCCACGCAATGCTCGGGTCCAATCTGTGAACCGCATTCAAATATCGTCACTGGGGTGTACTGCGATCCCCACGTTACGTCATCAAATTTTGCAAAAGAGAGATTGAATGAAAATGATCGCTTTTGTCCTTGAAATTACACCGCAACAAAGGAGTTTCTTGGCCAGTGGCGTTGCGTGCGAGTATCCTTGAGTCCCACTAGTGCCAGTAAGCTCGTGTAAAGTGAAAAACATTCCAATTGAATATCGTTGCACAGGCTCCTTTAACTGGCAAGCTTGCAATTGCACTTGTTGCACACAAGAGCGACACGCGCTCGGAGGCCGAAAGATACTCTTATGACAGAACGACTGGTCGGAGGTTCTTTATATTTCCTCGCGTTTAGTTACATCTTCGGGGTAAATGAACGTGATATTCTCATCCACGGCAAAAAAATACTCTAAAATTCACCTCTAACTCCTTTTTTCAAGAACGTTTTCAGCTTCTTTTAAGCTGTCAGTGACTGAAATATCATTTAGAGCAAAGCACGCGATTGCAACACGAGTTCGTATTCCTAATTCTCGTGCCTAGGCGACGAAGAATGTCTACAAGCGCCAACAAAATGACGCAACGCACCGCTCATCTTAGCCAAAAGATAGCAAGGTGAACTCTCCCGGATTTCTTTGATTATATTTCCTTTAACGATAATGTGTCACGAATAGTTCAGACTTGGAGGCTTTCCCTACATCTTTCAAAGTGAAATTTGTAGTCTAAGTGGTGCTAATTTAAGCACAAAACGTTTGCACGAACCGAATCAGTCTCGGACTTGAGACTTCCCTCTTACCCTATACTTTCAAAGTGAAATTTTATTCTTAGTGGTGATTATTTAAGCACAAAGCGTTTTTTAGGAACCACTGTGTTACGTGATTTTGTTCTGGCTATTCCCCTGAAAATCTATTTTACAACTCGCCTCGTTAAAAACAAAAACAAAAATCGAGTATCAAGCATTTAGAGAGAAAACACTATTTCAGGGTCAAATAAAGACCCTTCCGCAGTGAATAGTTGGAGCTTGTTTTCGGGATAGGGGGCCTACTTTCTCGCCTTGCGATTGTTCGCTCTTATCATTTTACGGAGTAGTGAACATCGCTGGTGGATCGTGTAGTGGGGAATGTGTTCGGTGCTCGCCGGTCGTGCCTTCGTTGGTGGCGCTGTCCTCTCGTCACTCACGCGTCGATCGAGTGTTTGAGTAGTTACCATTATGCATCGCACATGGCAATTTTGTTTTTAAAGAGTTTTAATTTTTAGTCGAAAACAAAACCAAAATAAATTACTGATATCGCTTTTAGTGGAAGTAAAAATGTGATCACAGCATAAATATTTACGTCACATTCAAGCCGCCAACTCCCGGTAAAACCGACTATAAAAGATGCGACCAGCTGCTCTTTAGCGGGCGGCAAGCGGGTTAGCTGTTAGTCAATGGACACAACTACGAGCCTCGGCGTTTATAAAACCACACACACATCGAAAAAAATTATATCTCGTATCATCGCTGAGGTGACATCTTATGAAAACGGTCACAAACCAAAAATTCAAAAATATTGACCGGAGTCGTCCTTTAAAAAACAAAGAGCGAATCCCTGCTCGAGCATCTGATTATCGCTCCATAGAAAAATCAGACTGCGTGTGTTTGACGTTAAAAACAAAACAAATACAGAACAACAAATCACGAAGCAAAAAGTTATAACAGAATGATCCCACGCCCTGCGTTTCGTAAGCCGTCAGTGACTACGGCTGCAAGAGTAAAAACGGACTATTTCTTCTTGGTTCTCTTCCTCGGAACTTTTCGACAAAGTCGCGGGGATGTGATCCCAACCTGTTGATAATAGAACCGTACTCATGAACAGGACACAAGCACTGCAGGAGCGCTCGGCTTTGTGAGTCGTGATCGCCACCTATTTGCGAAGAGAAGTTTCTGTCAGGTCGCCATCTAGCGGAAGCCCGGAGCAACCCAAAATGAGGACTCCCGAAGCCGACGCCACTTCTCATAGCTGAATCGGTCCTCGTTCAGCCTCGCTGACCCGCTATTATCTTTTTCTTATTTTTCTACTTTCTCTTATATTACGCTTTTTTTTTCGCATTTGTCGCGGATGATAACAATTTCTGCGTCTGACACTTTGATCTTAAGCTTCAATCCTGCTGGCCGTAGAATTCTTTTTTTTTTTGTCCTGGGAAAAGCACGGTAAACATGCTCATTTTTAGCTTACTAATGTTTCAAATTTACGTATGATTTTTAAGACTTCCCCTTGACAACTACAAAAATAATTCCTCGTCTAAGTTCGTTGGAGACCAATCAATGGTAGCATGGTTGTCGTGGTTTCGTCCTTTATTATAAACCAATTAATTTTCTATCCGGATTGTTGCATTTAAAAAAAAATCAAGGCAGTATTTTACACATGTGCTTTTAACAAGATTATGGACTTCACCTTGCTGAATAAGATCAACTGCATCACCATGTTTACCACTTTGGTAAAACCACGATAATGTGAATGCTTCCAGCGTATAGTGAAGATCAGTTGGGATGACATGGCTATGAGCCTTTACAGACTTAATGCAAAAGGAAATGTTATTTTCTGAAGAGGCGTGGTTTAAAACTTTTACTTGGATAAAAATGAAAGACGTTTACAATTCAGTTGCAACGCCGAATTAGAGCGCAGCTCTTGAGGGAGGAGGAAAAAGGTCCGGAGAGGAGGGTATGGTCCCCTTTTTATCCGTACCTTCCCTCCTTCTCTCCTGCTCCCCTCCCACTAGCGGAAGTTTTCGCTAAATTGCCCGCTAAATTTAGTGGGAAAATTCCCCGCTAAATTTTGTGGAGAATTTTTCTCCTAAATTTAGTGGGGAATATTCCGCTAAATTGACGAGAATGTTTTTTCCCAAGTTTAGCGGGAAGTTTTTCTGCTAAATTTAAAGGGGAATTTTCCGCTATATTTAGAGGAAGTTTTTTTGCTATTGGCCCTGACAGGACCGATTGGAGCGCTAGCGATCGCTCGACCGTGACGTAGGATGGAGTATCACGTGATAAGGCCAGCTATTCCGCCTTGCTTTGGTCGGGGCCTTCGGAAGCCCTTCAATCGGTACTTTCTATTTGTGTTTGAAGACTTGATCAGTACAGGCGTGGATCGCTTGCAGCTGTCGAGCTCAGAGAGCAATAGTGAAAGTACTGTTCAGGGCCGCAATACGCAGTTACGCGACCGACCCAAACATCGCTTACTACATCTACCCCAAGAAGAATGATTCCAATATGATTCATAACATGTGAACAATCTCACCCTGTGTGTCAGTACCTTTCTCATACAGTCAATATTATTTGAACAATGGGGTTAAAAATGTATGCAAGTTGGCATCACGCAATGTAAGTAGAGCTGAGTGCTAATCACCGTATTTACTCGAGTAATAGCCTACTATTTATGAACAAGGCGTTGCTTGCTTCCCGCAGAACACATGTACAGCCAATCATCGCGTTGCGCAGTAAATAACATAGTGAATAGCTAGATCGAGAACACGAGTCCCCTATGCCAATATGCAAATCTTCACATCAAATGGTATCTTCGCGCGAAGACGCGTTATCTCTCCTGTAAACCGCCGGAATCATATACTGTCGATCGCGGTGATTGACAATCCGCGTGCTCGCGGAAAAGCGAACCCTCAGGTTTTCTCCATAAACAGTGCGGCTATTACTCGAGTAAATACGGTGACTTGAAGATAATTTACAGAGGGTAACAAGCCATAAAATTTCTGAACTATTTTAATGCAAACATCATCACAACTCAGTGGTATTTAAACGCAGCAGCTGCATAAATGTGAAAATGTTACGTGGCTTTATTTATTTTACTTTAAACATTGCTGATGCAAGTAGCTGCACTCGTATTAGCAAGTAATATTTTTATTTTGTAACCTATCTGCTTATCTTGTAGGAGCCCAAATAAAACAATTCTACAACTCTAATACACCTAGCTACAGGAATATTTGCATAATCTTTCTTTACAAAAAAGAAAAACAGCGATGCTGTACACGAACTGTCATTGGCCTTTGAATGCTCTGATATGATTCATGAATTATGAAATTAAATGTTTTCAGCAAGCTTTAATATTCGTCGCTCGAAAATTCCGACATCGCAGAGAAGTTACAAAACCTGTGCTTCAAAAACGTAAAAAAAAAATTAGTTGCATTATATTGATTTTGCGACTCGCGACTTGGGAAGCGAGCATGGCACCACTGAGCCACGAGAATTTGTTTTCTTTGTTCCTGAGCTACGATATCAACAAGAGACGACCGATTATTAGCGGCGAGATGCTTTGGTGGCGTCCTCTGCCAGTTCTCATAGCTGACGCCATGTCTACTTGCAAACAACAAGTTCGATAGTGTTTTGCTAAATTTAGCGAGAAATTTTTCGCTTAATTTAGCGAGGAAGTTTTTCCGCTACCATTAGAGAAAAATTGTTTTGCTAAATTTAGCGGGGAATGTTCTTCCGCTAAATTTAACGAGAAGTACCCATATTACAACGCGCGGTGACGTCACGAGTTACCTCCCGTGACCCTCATGACGTCACACGACGTCACGTGTGACGTCATTATGGTAAATCTCTCATAATGCAACGCGCAACTACGCCGACGCCACTCAAGCCGGAAACGGGCGCCTAAGCTGCCTCTAAAAAAAAACGAAAGCAAATTATTACACACGATTAAAATTAGTTAAACAAGGAAACATAGGCTACATTTGAGTGGAAAGCATTTTATCAAATAATCTTTTTTCAAGGGATATTATTGAAGAAAGGGTAAAACCACAGGCGAACTTGTTGAAGTAACGGAGACACGGAACGATAAAACAGTGCAAAGTGACAAGTCTCTAAACACAGTTTCTAGTTTACTTTGACTACGAACGCTAGCTCTTATATATACGGCAGGACCCTCAACACCACAAAATAAACTCCTCCTTTCCACTAGGTCACCGAAAGCCGGACATCTCGAGACAGGTCCAAATGATACATGGTACTTTCATGATCCTTTCACACCAACCAGTCACCCTGACGATCGTTTGAGGAGCTGACCAGCCGCATGTGATAACAAGCAACTCAAACAAAACGCTTACTGTTCTTGGAAAACCCTAAAACAAGACTTAGCGACAGAAAAACCGCTTCATATCACTGTCCAGTGCCAATGACGGTGTGCTTAGACAATTGCCGGAGGTCAAAATACGCACGGTCTGTCTAAGAAGAAACCCTCCTACCATTTTCTTTCTTTATAGTGCAAAACCTGTGTATTCCCCGCTCAGACTGATAGTCATTACGGTCAACAACATGCTTAGCGATTTCCGATTACTGAGCCTTACCTTCTACAGCCCTTTTATGTTCCAAGAGCCTTTCATCTAGTGAACGACCAGTTTGTCGAACACAGGACAACCCACCACAACGGAATGGTTAAGATTGGTTCAGATTTGGGTTAAGATTGTGCTTATAAATCGGGCAAATCCATGGATCGACAGATAACGCTTTAATGACAGCCATCTGAGTATTACCCATAAGCAGATGTTGTGTGACGGCACGTACTGCAGCTTCATGATGCCTCGGGAAGCGGTGAAGTCTGCCGATCACACAAGTACCGACGAAGTTTAGTTTCGTCACAATATATTTACGTCCATCGTCGTAATCTTAGACTTC
>JAZHYW010062236.1:0-10744 GCA_037355805.1 Ixodes ricinus | reverse complement strand
TTATCGTTTAAATTAGCGAAAACAAACATACTTTCAATTTGAACCTTGCGGAACGTTATGAAAAACCTCTAAACCACCCGTGTGTCGCTTCAAAAGCGAGCACGGGTGAAAGACTGCCAGGATGCAGCGGGATACGCCTGAGTTAATACTCGCTCTATGATTCCGCGGGTTGGGAACCAAAAGACACACAAACTGTTGAGAATATACAAGCACTTTTCGAGTGAAGCCACTTAAGGTAAAATGGAAACCTAGCTCTAGGGGCTTATAGCGCTGTTCGTCTTCGTGGGAGCCGTGTGAACTGACATGCATGGTCACGTCCGCGGCAATATATACAACACTCATTGAGCAAATTGAGCTTACTATAGCGCTGCATGTCTAATATATGGAAAAAAAACAGCTTTATACGCCTTTATCTTTTATATTAATTTTTACTCTTACCTGAATTCAAAAATCCATTACCGAACAGAAAACCCAATAAATTTATCATTTACCTTTAAGGTAACATCAACGAAATTTTTTTTTAATTGTGTAGTTTATGTAGTGTTTTAATATGTTTGTTATCGGCCACCTACGCGACCCCAAATGTCGCTAGGATCGACCATCCACGATCGGCCGAACGCTCAGAATTACATCTTCAGTAGGGTTAATTCTGGTCTCAAAAACGGAAATAAGAGCAAAGTCAGTCTGTCAACCATGACGGTTTTGATTGAGAAGCGTGATTGCTACGGTCACACAGCGCTTTATGCGCGCCATATAACTTGTCGTTCGCCAGTAATAACCGCAGTCGTGACGTCATGGACAGGGATCATAAGAGGGCCCCACTAAAACAATAAACAATGTACTGTGATCATTGCCATTACCTTCGTTTCCATTTAAAGGTATGAACTAAACCTTGTCTTAAAATCAGTGGTGGACAAAATACTCAATAAAAGTATTTAGGTTAAGTTACTAAATACCTGCTTCATAAAGTATCTAAAATACTACTGAAGTTAATTTCACTGTAAAGTATCTTGAGTGGAGTACAAATAATTAGAAATTTAATTGAGTTACTTTTGAAGATACTGCCGCATTGCGTAATTTGTATCGACGTCAGTGACAACGACAATTATACTGCTGCGCAAACCTGGTTTACCGGTGTGGTTTATTAAGACGCAACAACAGAAAACGAATAAAAAATTACGAGGCTGCGAATAACTAAAGAAACTAAACGTTTAATGGGGAGAACTTGTACCCAACACAAAATAAAGAAAGACTAGCGTCGCAGGCGTCGATGTCGGCGAAACAGCAGGATCGAGCGGTGGGGCGAGACTGACTCCGGACCGACACTCGGAGCACCTTTTGCACCCGCGTGGGTTTCTGGAACATTCGGCGTAGAAAGTTCGGCGCGTAGAACACTCTGTAACTCTGATCAGACAACAAGGTTTTTAACTTGCGAGAATGTCAAGTTGAAAGAATAAATAAAAAGAGGAGTCCGCTCCGTGGAATCAAACCCCAAGCCTCCGCGCGAGAACCAAGCGCGGCAACCACTGGGACACGCATTCGCTCTGCAACGCGAGTGGCAAAATCGCTGATAATCTTGCAAAACATCTCTATGACAAAAAGAAAGGTCGCTTTGGGGAGGAGATCAGACCGAGGCACCCCAAGCGGTAACTTTAGAACTACACAGTTGGGGACAACAAAAATAATGACTCGGCGCTCGGCTGACATGACCGAATGCGGCGTCAACATTCGGCTAGAGTTCGTGTTCTCCGGTGAGGGGGAGGAGGGGCTCTTTGTTACCACTCCGACTTGCATGGCCAATGCAGCATGCAGGGTGCCCAGCTCAGCACAAAAGCCGAAGTTGGTCAAGCTCGTATCCTCTGACGACTGCTTTCGGGAGAGATCCGGCACCTAACGTCATGGACATTCCACAAGGCCCGTAAGCACGTGCACAGGCCTTGTGTTGGGTAAACACCGAGGTGTGGGGACAACAAACGGGACGAAGCACTTCGCCGATAGTGACATCGCTGAATATCATCGTCCTGCGGCGCACCTTAGACGCATCGTTTAACTACAATCTATATTGAACATGGTTAAAATTGCGCACAAACAGAAAGGAACAGCGAAGAGGGAGAGAGAAGAGACAAGCGCAAACTCACAACTCGATGTATTGAAGAAGAAAGAAGAACAGCCCGAGTTGTCAGCTCGAGCCGAGGCCACACTCGCACGGGGCCCCGAGCACGCGGAGGATATATACACACCATCAACCGCACTCAAACGAATGTAGAAAGGCCATTTCCTTGTCAGTTAGAGCCACATGATTGAACCATGTTCAATCATTACCAACTCGCCCAACTAACGACATTACTACAATCTATATTCCATGAGTTCACAATAAACGAACTTGGGATACGGATATGAGATAATGGATAACAAAAAAACCTACATAATAGCCACGGCAGTGGTCGCACCTTCAAGTAGGTTGCGTTCAGAAACGCACTCAACGTTGGGGGACGCTTTGTTGACATTTTGAGTGTCATCCAGCTCTTAGTTCATTTCCTGTCCTGTTGTAACAATGATCGTTTACAGACAGTGTTCGCGAGAGCGATAGGTGCCGGACTAGCAACACAAAAAACAACAACAAAAACCTCGACGTTTTGCAGTAGCGTTGTTAAATATACACACCAAATGTCTTATTTTTCTGTCCACTTCTCATTATCTTCTATTTTTTTTAAAGCTTAAGTCTGCATTGTAGTCAGTAGGTCGTTTCCCGGTCTGTGTTGAGCCTCAGTGTGGCACCTTTACTTCCGTAAAACCACCCCTTTTGTTTGAGGATTTTTGGGGAAACTCTAGGAAATAAAAGGCGCCTTTGGGAAGGCGATGGAAAACCTTCATTGTACGAGCTCTGGGCTAAAATATGAGATATGAAACAAAATCGGCAAAAAGCGATGTTTCCCTGAGCGCAATCAAAGTCACCATCAGGATTTGGTTTGCTCGAGAGAATGTTCACCTTGCTCGCGCCACGCCCACGCCACTTTATACCGAAAAACTCGGAAAATGGCGGAATGTAAAAATTGTAGTTGAAATAATGAGTACAAGACACTAAAAATGTAATTAAGATAGAGTATCAAATACTCTCGATCAAAAGTATTTGCAAGATACCAAGATACTTCAAAAAGTATTTAAAATACAGAATCTTGATAGAGTATTTGAGATAGGCACAAGTCTGCTTAAAACCACCCTAATTAATGTCTAAGTCTCTAACGAATAGCACAGTAGAAAGTTCTATGACTGTATCCTTGACTGGCGCTCTGTTAACAATTGTGGGATTTACTAAAGTTTAATATAGATACTGCAGTTGTAGACTTTGTTGCAATACCATATTGCCTCATGCGAATAGCTGAGTCGACATCGTGCTCGACTCCCACATCGCTGACTGGGAGATGTCAATTTCAATCGGGACGATGCATTGTTCCCTCGCTACCGCTTGTTCTTTTTTATCTTTCATTTGTTTGCATGACTGGAATTCACCAGATGACTCGAGAATCTTGTTTGTTCGAGCTCAGAAACACCTAGATACCCACTCGCTTACAAAAAGGAGCTTCGCGCTTTAGCTTCGCGTGGCTGCTTGAGTCAGTCGTCCTTCTGTCGCCGTCAAAGTATGTACGGTTTGTTTCATTCATGTTTCTCGACAAAACTTCGCGGCCTTAAACGTTCATTATAACTTTTATTAATCAACTTTATGCGTTTATCCGTGACATTATTTTTTTCCTGCTTGTTCCTGCATTTTTATTTTTTGCACTAATCTCAGCATGTTGAGAGACGTATATGTACGTACTAGTACATAATATATATATATATATACACAACACGGGCATTTCACGTCATCGTACGTGGTCTCCGAGGAGCAATAATCAAACATATGAATGAATGAACCTACTTAATCCAATAAATCAGAGAATCAGAGGTTTCAGGAACCCCGGCTCCGCCGTTATCTTTGACTTTCGGCGGGTTCCTGAAAACTTTGATTTTTTGATTTATTGGATTACAGTACGGTTCATTTATCTGCATATGTTCGTTTATATATATATATATAGAGTGTTTTTTCTAAATATTAACAGAATTTTTTTTTAAAAACCATGAAAACTAGAATAATACGGTCTGCACAGAGTGAGTTATATGGCCAGTGGGACATATTATTGGAGGCTAATCGTAACGACTGCTGGTTAATTAGCTAAATTCGTTAATGAACTTTTTAATTAATAAAAATAGACATATAGTTCCAATTAGAAGCTTGCTCAGCGTCAACGAAAACCACTAAACTCAGTCATTTTCATAACGAATTCCGGAACGCGTGAGAAGCGTAGTAGTGCACTAAATCTAGCACTCGTAGAGCACGCACAAAACTAGCGGTTGAGATAAGGCCCCGCACAATTTTTCCCGTCTCTATCTAGCCCCATCCTTGTAAACTGCTCCACGAGTAGTAACTTCGCGCACAAACTAAACGCTTTTCACGCGCTCAAAGTCTTTCTGAAAATTACTGATTTAGTGGTTTTCCATGACGCTGAGCAAGTTTCTAACGGTTACCATATGTTCATCTTCAACAATTAAAAGTTAATTAACAAATTTAATAATACCCGAGTCGTCGTCACGATTAGCCCCCTATACTATGTCCCCCTGGCCGTATAAATCACCTCGCTCGAAACTGCACAAGCGTGACTTTCACGGCGGCTTTTTCTGATACAAACAGAATATATATATGTATATATATATATATATATATATATATATATATATATATATACACACATGTATATAGATTCCGTATAAATATAATATATATATATATTATTTTTTGTGGACAATGGGTTATATCTTTAGTTTTGACATGTACTCATATTTCCTGTCCGGTCTTTCACAGTCGAGTATTTTTCCCTCTTATCCTATGGCTTGATGAGACCTTTCAAGAGGAGTCTTAAATAAAAAGAAATATCCTCATTTTGCAAAGAGGGTGACACATATTAGTGTTAAAATATTTTTATTCTACTTCACAGTAATAATGTTATTCCCAAGGAATATTCAGACTTGTTTCTTTCCGAGGATTTGGTTCGTCAATGTGCGTAGGCTTGGGGCTTACAGTTATCAGCGGAACAGCTCAATAATAGTGAAATTTGTGTCTTTTAAGACAAAGCAAGAACTTTTACTTCAAAGTCCGAAGCTTAAAAACACATCATTTAGCCTTAGTGCGGATTTTTTCGCCTAAAGTGCGCATGGAACGGAAAAAACTACTTGATTTTGCCAAAACTAAGAACCTTCCTTTCAAGCTTCGATTTAATAAACTCTCGATCGGACGAAACTCGTACGTTTATGATAGGGATTCCCAGACTGTCGTTGAATGTAATCGCTAGCAATTACAAACTGCTTCTGCAACATCGTCCAAGACAGTCGGTAACATTACATTCCTTATAGTAAACTGCCGAAGCATTCGAAACAAACCAGATGACCTAGCTAGTCTTATCTCAGTTACCACTCCAGACGTTGTTATCGGAACTGAGTCATGGCTGGAGCCGTCTGTTCTTAACACTGAAGTTTTCCCTCCGAACTTTGTTTTTTACCGTAATGACAGAGGTAATCACGGTTGCGGTGTATTTTTGCTCGTTCATCAGAGCCTATACAGCATTCCTGTGGATATTACAGGCGTAACCTGTGAAATGGAGTGGTGTTAGATTTCCTCTCCCGAGGTGAATACTTAACTGTTGGTTCGTTTTATAGGCCACCATTGAGCACTGCTCAACCGCTTCTTTTATTAGGCAGTTTTAGAATAACGTACGCAATTTTAGCGCACGCTAGCGCTAAATTTAGCGCTTGTATTAGCGCACGCGACGCAAGAGAGTTTTAGAATAGCGTTTCTCCGTCGCGACGCAAAAGCCCAAGCATCTCGCGCTTGCGACGCCACCAAGATACAGTAACAATTTTTATTTCACACACGAAATGCTGTAACTTTAGAAAAAAAACAAGTTTTTTGGTCCAGAGTAGCATTTTAGATTTGTTTAAACATGAGAATGCGACGCGAGCGGTTGACCGGTCGTGTCCGCTTGCGTCGCCTCGGCAAGAGAGGTCTCGTGTACTGACCTTCGCACATCGTACCTTCGCCGAGAAATGTTCGCGCGTCGCAAGCATCAAGTTGCCGGTGATCGTTGCCAAACCGAGTACAATGTCGTCCCGTATTGAAAATCGCAGTCGCGAGGATGCCGCCGACGTCGCACTCACGACGCCGCCAAAGCAGCCGCCGACATAATCCTGGAAGCCGCCATTTTTTTAACTCTGCTCGTCTTGGCTTTAGCCAACTTGTCATCACGAATCCTCCTTGGAGAAGCGCAAAGACTTCTTGCGTACGCACGCTATTTCCGAGAAATAGCGCACGCTAAAATTGCGCACGCAAAGCGCAAAACCTGATTTGCGTTCGGAGCATGCGCAGTGGCGACGACGCTATTCTTTGCGTACGCAAAGCTTTAGCGTGCGCTATACTGAAACTCTTTATTGTATAACGCACTTTCTGTTGTTGCGCCGGGTCATGTAGTCTTGGGTGGTGATTTTAATCTACCAGATGTTACTTGGCTAGATCACCGCCCCGTGATTGAAAATTCATCCTCGCTCTACGCAACATTTTCGGACATTATTAATGAATTCCATTTGTATCAGTTTGTTACTGAACCCACAAGACTTGGCGTTAGTCGTGCAAGTGTTTTGGATATTCTTCTTTGTAATAGGTTTCCATCGATCACCTCCGCTTCAGTAGTTCCAGGAATAAGTGATCATGAGGCAGTAGTAGCGACTATGAAATGTTTGAATGTGCCTAGATATAGAAACCCACCCAAAAAGGCGTACATGTTCAATAGAGGGGATTATGATAGTTTAGGTTTTGACCTTATGAATTTTTTGTCTGATTTTGAGGTGTACAGTGTGTCATGTGATGTGAATACCTTATGGAACATCTTTAAAAATAAAATACAAGAATTGGTAGACATTTATGTTCCAACAAAGATGGTCAGCGCGAAGCGCAAACAAGATAAGCCATGGATGAATTCAGAAATCAGACGCTCAATAAATAAAAATAAACGTGTTTTTGCACGATATAAAAAAGTAACGATTCACTGATCTTGGGCCAGCTTAAAAATCTTCAAAAAGATCTCAAAGTAAAAATAAAAAAGCTGAATCGGAATATTTTCTCTCACTTGATAGCAAACTTAAGGACTGTCCCAAAGAACTTTGGAAGTATGTAAAATCGCAACGAAAGGATGTGGCTGGTGTCCCCTCTCTTCTGGTTGATGATAATCTTGTGACAGACGATAGCGTCAAGGCAGCCGCTTTCAATAAATACTTCAAGTCTGTGTTTTCAACTTTCGCACCTTCATCACTACCGCCGACGGTTGACAAAGTTAGCGGTAAAATGAACGAACTCGCGTTCGATCACAATGGCATAAGAAAATTACTAGGCAATATAAAACTAGGAAAAGCACCTGGGCCGGACGGAATTCCAAATATCGTATTGAAATCTTGCGCCGATATTATAGCATCATACTTATTAATAATATTTACGAAGTCGCTAGAGAGTGGACGTCTACCTGATGATTGGAAGTTTGGTAATGTAGTCCCAATACACAAGAACGGTAAAAAAATAGTGTCGAAAACTATAGGCCAATTTCCCTAACGAGTGAATGTTGTAAGATAATGGAACATATAATTTATTCTAACCTTATTAGTCATTTAAATATCAACAATTTCTTTTCCTCAGCTCAACACGGTTTCCGCACAGGGTTATCATGTAACACTCAGCTCCTAGAATTTTATCACGACCTTGCTTGTGCATTTGATAGATGCTGCCAAACTGATTGTATTTTTCTAGATTTCAGGAAAGCTTTTGACGTGGTTAATCACTCGCTCTTGCTTCATAAATTACATAGCCTAAACATCGATGTAAAAGTTTTGCAATGGATAGCAAATTATCTTAATGCTAGGAAACAGCGCGTCATCATGAATGGATTTCATTCATCATATGTAGATGTAATGTCAGGTGTACCACAAGGTTCTGTTTTAGGCCCCCTCCTTTTTCTAATTTTCATTAATGATATCACGCATGGAATTTCATCGAATATAAGGCTGTATGCTGACGATTGCGTTTTATACAGAGAAGTGACCGATGACAACGACGTCCAGGCCCTACAGGGTGATTTAAATAAGATCACAGAGTGGTGTGACAAGTGGAAAATGTTCCTTAATGTATCCAAATGTGTCCACGTTCGATTCACTAGAAAACGTAAAATTGTCTCTGCCGTTTTTAAACTAAACAATCTTCCTTTGCAACTTAGCACTGAGGCAGTATATCTCGGGGTACGCCTAACCGCTGATTTAAGATGGAATAATCATGTTAAGTTATTATGTTCTAAGGCCAGCGGCATGCTCCATTTTTTGCGTCGCAATTTCAGAAAAGTGTCGGCTCATTTGAAAGAAACCCTCTACTTATATTACGTCCTCCCAATCCTGGACTATGCTTGTATTCATTTGGGACCCACACACGCAAACATGTATAAATCAAATCGAAAGAATTCAGAATCAGGCCGCAAGATATGTGCTAAATAACTATAATTTTCATGATAGTGTCTCTCAATTAAAGCTCCAACTCGGATGGAAACCTTTACAACTAAGACGAAAGTGCCTCCGTCTCAAGTTTATGTATAATCTTTATCACGGTAGCGTCGGTATAGATAAGTCGAGATACCTATTGGAACCTCATTACGTTTCTCTTAGAACTAGTAATCAAAAAAGATCCGAGAATTTCGCACACAGACCGATGTTCTAAAATATTTTTTTTTCCGCGGACAGTTAATGACTGGAACATGCTGCCCGATTCACTGGTAGAGCTTCCTAATGTACAATCATTTTTTGATGAAATTATGTTATTGTAGTCGGTTCGATGATTTTTTGTGTGACTTCTGCATGCTGTTAATCATTTTTTCATATTATTGCAGTATATATTGGCATGTTTCTCCTGTTTGACTTGGTTATTTCGCTGTTATTCATTTTTCTCATATTATTGCAGTATATATTGGCATGTTTCTCCTGCTTGCCTTGTTATTTGTTGTTGTTGTTCTGCTGTACGTTTGCTTTTGTAAATTTCTTTCGTCCCCCCCCTACTGTAATGCCCACCGGGCGATGTAGGTATCAAATAAATAAAAAAAAATAAAAATTAAATAAAGAGAGGTATCAATGCTAAGACAGATCCACACACCTACACGCATGCGCACGGACAGAGCGCGACACAGTAAGCATGAACAAGCACGCAAGTGATCGCCGATTGCCTCTTTGTCTCTCCTTGAATTAAATCTCAGCCATAAAAAATACAAGTGTTGGAAACCCCTTAATCAGTGCTGTAATAAGAAACTGCAGTTGAGGTCTTAGTTTCGTCTGATTGAACCTTTAATAAGATCCATTCCTTCTACGCGCTAACTGCGCCATCCAGTGTATACATCGAATTGTAAAAATAAAAGTGAGCGTTGACGCAGAGTTTTAGACGAATATAAAACACTTACCTGCATCAAGCGATCCTCGGATTCAAATTACAAACTTGCGGGTCCTGTTTTTACGGGTGTAGGAAACAACCTTGTTGGGCTCTGCAAGGCCTTTGTAAACCTTAAATGCGGCTCTAAGAAGATCTAAAGAAGTCGATGTAATCAGACCTAAGGGTCTCCTTACGTACAGCTGAAAGTCTTACGGTCGGGGAACCAAAGGGTATTCCGTCTCAGCTGAAAATATCTGACTTGCGTTTAGTGCTAAAACATCCCTAGGGGATGTGCATTTTATTATATATTTTATGCGCTCAAAGTAGCTCTGAGAACTGGAGCGATAAAGCACGAGTGCCTTAATATATATTTTTTTTTGGTGGATTCCATATCAAATAGGATTTCACACAGGCAGAAGATTCTTTTGGTGATGAGAGTATGTTCGTGACTCGGATGTGCTTTGACGTGCCGTTGAAAAGGAGTGGTGAAAAGAGACCGTCAAAAGAGAAAACCGCACATAAGGCATCAGGTCGTAGTGTTAGGCGATGTGAAAACCTGAGATGCAGATTTATAACAGAAAATGTAAATGCAACGTGTTCCCGGCGTCAAATCATTCCTGGAACGTTGTCAAGAAGAGCGTAGTTTCAACAGAGCTTAAATCTGGTACTGCTGCGGGAGCACATGACTTTGCTTTAAAGGTGCACTGCAAAGAAAAAATAAGTTTTAAGGCGAATGTATTACTCTTCCCATTGAACAAAAAAGCGTCAAAAAATCCGGTAAAAACGCGATTGTGCGGCACGTGCCTTTCAATGCGCGACCCTACTTGTCCCATCACCTTAGCGTCATTTTGCGGTCGTCCTAGAAGTCGTCATAGACCTCTAGGACGAGCTCACATGACACATTACGCGAAAATCAAGCGGCCTCGGCCAACACCTCCTATACTTCGTTTCAGCTTCGGTCCGTGCGCTGCCGATGTTATGAGCCGAAGGGCCAATCAAACAGCTCAAAAAGCGCAGCGTCATGGCGTGCTCTCTGCGTTTGATAGGACTAGCCGGCGGAGGAGTACGCACAGAGAGACGGCGAATCACCAGTTGATCCTATCAACTGCAGAGAGCACGCAATGACGTTGGGCCTCTTTCGCTGTTTGATTGGCCCGTCGGCTCATAACAGCGGCCGCGCTCGGACCGAAGATGAAACGAAGTATA
>JAZHYW010062235.1:0-13786 GCA_037355805.1 Ixodes ricinus | reverse complement strand
TATACTATGCTAAGAATGGATGACCCCGATTGGATGGTTTTGCATATGCTGTCCATTAACGTGTGTCTAGCCGTTTATCATATGAGATCAAGTGTTCAGCTTTATCAAATCAACGTCGAAGCTTCCCACTTCTTAAACTAGTTCATGGCGTGTGTTACAAATACTCCAGAATGAAAAAAATAGACGGCTAGATAGATAGCTAGATATACTCATTGATTGATTAATTAATTGATTCATTTATTGGTTGTTTGATTGATTGATTGATTGATTGATTGATTGGTCGTTTGATTGATTGATGATTGATT
Source organism: Ixodes ricinus (assembly GCA_037355805.1). Classification (NCBI taxonomy): domain Eukaryota; kingdom Metazoa; phylum Arthropoda; class Arachnida; order Ixodida; family Ixodidae; genus Ixodes; species Ixodes ricinus. The sequence goes on along the minus strand of JAZHYW010062235.1, from coordinate 13,481 downwards.
GATATGAATACATGTATATTCTGCAATTTAATTTGATTTCTCACCGGCAGGAATTCGCAAAGGAAGCTTAAGCATTTTCCTGACATTTTCAAGTACTTTACGTTTTCTGCAATATTGAGCACTTAAAAGAGATGTCTTAATATTCTGTCCCTAAATGCTCCAACTCACTTTTTTTCCAACGCTTAGACCGACTCTTAGCTCTCAAGATATGCCGATATTCTCATGAATGACTCATTAAGATGTCTGTTAAAAGATCAGAGCCAACCGCGCGCGTGCTCGGAGCGGGATCAGTGCCTGCTGCGTCGCTGTTATTTCGGCACTCGCTGGTTGCAAGCGTTTTTGGCAGTGAGGGGGAACTTCGCTCTTGAGTCGCCACGATTGCCTTGATAAGAACAAATACTTCACTAAGAGTATATTTAATCTGCTAACTTGCAGCAGACATCTCGCCTACCGCACCGGGTTGACATCCTTCGGCGTGGACAGCCCTAGCAATAGAGAAGGTGTGTGCATTACGCTCTACAGACCATCGCGCTTTTGTGCTTCGCCGATGGAGGGAGAGTCTGCTGCCGACGCACAGAGATACCGGATTCGACAAGGTAGAAGAAACGGCCATCTTCGTCGTCTCGGATGTCTGTCGAAGTGAAAGGAGGAAACCGCAAGGCTACACGTGTCCAACCGATGCAACTACGTTAAAGCGGTCCGCTCCAAGGCCTTTGGACTTTTGTGTTGAAACATCCATTATCCAGCCAGGTGCAACGCAAGGAAAAGTGTCTCCTTTTGCCCAAAACAATTGCAGCCAGCGAGAGTCGATGATAGCACGCCATCGTACCGGACCCGAACCGATCTGGCCACTGTCGCGCGGTGGACTCTAAACCTTTGACAAAGGTTGTACATATTTGCCTGCCCATTGTGTTCCCTGTGTTTGTTCTGCTTTTTGTGTGCATTACGCGCAGGCAGCGCGCGCTTTGTACTTTCTTTTGTTGTGGTAAACCCTCGCTTGCCTCTGCCCGAATATAATGCCTTAGCTGTTCCTAAAATTTCCGTAAAAAAATGCATATAAATTTGTTTAACGCTACGTCAGGTAAGTTCTAACGTGCCATATATTATTCATATATTGCAAAAAAGATTCCTCGCAAAAAGTATACGTTCTTTAATCTTGTTGAGAGCACTGGTTTCAGAGAGCTGAAATTTCTTTCCCGAATTGTTTTACTCTCGCCGAGCTGCGGCTTACACTATCTAATTTCCCTCGCGACGAAGCTTGCCAAGTAGAAAAAGAGTATAAATATTGTTAACGCAAGGCTCCATCCAATCAAGCGTATATGCAATTGGAATAAACACGTTATCCTTCATACTTTTAACGAGTCTCCAGAATCGTTCGGAAAACGCGCTTATTTAAACATAATCAATTTATCACCCGTCACGCACAAATTAAAAAAAAAATGAACACCGGCTTTTACACATTCCCTTTGAAATCGCAGCGCTCATTATTATTGACCGACCGAGGCAGTTATTGCATTCGCCGCATTCCCGAAGAACTAATCGATTTCTAAGTATGCTCAATGCACGCCGTCGCGCAGAAGGCGTAAGGCATGTCTTAATCTCTGCCGTCGAAAATCCTCCCTACGCCACCGAGATGAACTAAGACATAAAAAAAAAACACGCGGTCTAAAACTTCATTAGCGGTATATTCGATTTCCTCACAGCACCTAACAGCTTACCGGCAGTCTTGTGTGTGCGCTTTGATGCGAAATATAATGTAAAATAATAAAAAAAAATGAAACTTCGGGGGCAACACGCTTCTTACCGCAGTACCGCACAGCGGGAGAGTCGTGTGGCGGGCCGAGCAAGCGCAGTCGTTTGCTGCTTCGAGCCCAGGAGGCCTATTAATGTCAATGCGACGGTCACTAAAATCAAAAGGCGCCGTGCGAAATAAATGGGCACCACGCTCATCTTTCACTCCCCTAATCTCCCTCGGGGTCGGTGTCGCATTCAGACAAACGACGCGAGCACTGTCTTTGTCGTTGTTTTTATTACCATTTTTGTAGAGCCGCTTTTTGTAGTTTTCGCATATTTGGCGGTTCGGCTTTTGGCGCTGCTTCGAGCATTATCGGCCCAACATTTGTCATCTTCCACGTGTACACCACCACAGTCGGTGTGAAGCTTCGCTCGTACCTCGCGCCGAGAAGAGAAATTGTCTAGCCGGGCGATCCAGATAAAATTTTCCCAAAAAATCGCCTTGTGCGACTTTCTATCCAGCATTAGGAACATTATGAAAGAGCGGTCGGGATTATCGGTCGTAAGGATAAAAGGTTAATGCCGATCTTTATGTTTTAGTTTTGTTGGCGCAGATTTGCAGGCGTACGCATCTTATATGCGAATTAAAAGATAAATAAAGCTTTTGTAGCTACGCAGATCATTTAAAATACATTGAAATGCACACATATAAGTATAATAATAGGAAGTCGGCAGCGCTTTTTATCCTTAATCCTGTCACTGGGGCTGTGAATATACTGGCGCAGTTATTAATGTTCACAAAGAGTTGCCTGAGAAAGACGGAAATACTAGATATTACGTACTGCTTACTCAAATGTCCAAAGTTTTTATCTGCACTCCAGAAAAATTTTGGTATGAGCGAGTATATGAACAACGTCCACTCCTAAAAGTATTACTGCGTAATTAATTTTCAAACATTCTGGGTCAGTACCATGACATGACTTAGAAAAAATTGGAGTCTTACATGGGGGACGTCAGGTGGCGTCTGAAAGCAACTTAAAAGCTTACAGTATGTGCGTTCAATCAATGACGACCATACTTTTTCCTATTTTTTAGTTTCAGCAGAATGTTTTTTCACCGCTTCGCCACTGTGGTTGAACTGATTTTGAACACTGACCACATGAAAAGAGTATGCAATCTCGCACAAATTTAAGCAATCACATGCTTTTTTTATTCCGAACGTTTGAGAGGAATATCCGAATGATCTCTTTCTGCGTGCTGTAATCTGTTTCTAGTGAGTTTTGGAACGCGTTATGAGCATATACAATAGCATTCTTCTGCAGAAAATCATACGTCGCGCATGCGTTCACTGTCAAGTGACACAAAGACTGAATTTACTGCCTGGGTGATAAGCGGTCGAAAGGTAAATATGGGACCAAAATGCGCTATTTTTTAAACTTGTTTGTCTATCACTGTTTCGGATGCCACGATCACACAGCAATATGCCGATCACCACCGTTTTCTTATTTATGCATTGTCATCACGTCACACCTGGTGTCTAGAAAGAATATATATAGTGCACTATACGAACATAAAATTAACAAAAACACGCGACCAAATTATATGGAGTCATGTGTAATATAAAGCATAAACTGTTTTTGTTTTATGCAAACATCACCTTTTCCCGGGCCCGCTTTAGCATCACCTCGCTCTCGAGTTTTTAGTTGTCCGAAAAGCAATAATTTCTCTTGAACTTGATGTTGTCAACAATGTAGTAGCAAGGACCACAATCCATAATTTGTTTGTTCTGGTGGGCTCTGTCGGAAATAGGTGAAATGATGCAATTGAAACAGTACATTTCTTTGGTAAGCAGACACCAGAGAAAGCTACTGCACCTTTTCAGGAGTAGAGTTCAAGAGGATAAAAAAAGGAGTTTCAATAATGAATCAATCCACAATATAGTTGGCATAGTCTGCTTTAGTTATTCGCATTCTCCCAAGAAAAATGTGGCAACTGCCAACTCAGTCACTCACAAAACATCACTTTGGTACTTTCATCACGGCTGGCACCACGGTATATGTACATCTCCTTATTTAGTTCTGAATGAGGATCCGTTACGACCCCTCATAACTATTCTTTTACGTCTGAAAGCGTGTCATTTTTTATAACATAACAACAAACACTCTTTCCAATCATAGAATTCTATATCCCTGCCATACCCGAAATTTACAGCCCGCACGCTCGCCGACATGCCGGTAACGTCAATGTTGCTATATTATGTTTTTACCCCCTCCCGAAGCAACAGCCTTGCTCGGCCTTGTTACGAGAGGAGGGGGGGGGGGGAGTACTTTCAGTACTGACCCATGCCATCTTTCTCAGTTGCATTCGGATGGAGCGTGCTGGCAAGGATCAGCATCGAAATTGGACGCCATAAATTATTTTGAAATGGTATGGAAAAGACGGTCGCCATGTCAGCAACCAGACTACTAGAAAATCAGCGCTTTGACTTCGTGGGATATAGAGCATACACGGTTGCCTGTATGCCGCTAATGCCACGGCTGCTCAGGGTGGTTTGACCACAAACCACCCTGTGATGTTGTCAGGTTTCTTCATCCAGAAAAATGTAGGTGCCTTTAATTGCAAACTTGCATATGTGCAATTGTGCCTCATTCGCCTTTACCTTTTGTTAAGCAAATTATCAAACTATTTCTTTTATTACTTTCCGCTAATGATGGCGCTTGTTAATTTTGTCTCGAAGAGAAGTACCGTCAAGCAATTTTATACAAAAAACCAACAAACAATTTGATGTTTATTTTGATCGTCAGGCGAACTTCACCGGAGATTCGTGAAACATTGCTACAGGGCGAAAGGGACGGAATTTTCTAATTGTCTGATATTGGAGGTTTCTCCATACTTCCCCTCCCGGAAATGAGCATTCAGGTAATTCGTAGATGAACTCCATCGGGTATAGAAGTTGAACTGGCATCCTTATTACAGTTCCAGTGGGGAGTCGTACCATGCAGGCTCAGATGTGTTCATCTCGTCCAGTGAATACTTCGACTACCTCTCCTGTTTTCCAAGATTTGACGTGGCTGAAGATGTTGGAAGACTAGCACCAAGGTTCGCTTCTTCAATTTGCTAGAAATAAGTCGGCACAGTAAAATGTACAGATCGTAGGCTAGTCAAGTACTGCCGCCCACTATGCCCTAACTGTCCGGTCATCCTTTGGCGGATACTCAAACGACGATTATGTTGACCGTGTGAAGGTGTCACAGGCTCAGAGCTAAAGCTGGTCGGAAGGAAGGTTAAACGCTTTCATGTCGTAAAATAGAAGGGGAGAGTGGTTCTGACTTCTGCATAAACGTAGGTGTGAGTCCTTGAATTGATGACAACCTCAATTTCGTTCAAGATTCTTGCCAGCTCTTCGAAATTGCAGTAGCTGCTGCCCAAAACATTTTTGAGTGAAGACTTGACAGATCGAACCATTCTTTCTCAGAAACCACTCCACCAGGCAGCTTCTTCGATAATAAACTTCCACTGAATTGGACAATCCACGAAGAAGTTCAGTACTTTTTCTCCAAGTAATGTAATCCAGAGTTTCTTTAGATCCCGTGGAAGCAAGCGAAAGTGTTTTCGCTCTGTCCGAAAATAGGACCCTTCACACTCCTCTTCTGCACTTCTGGACACAAATCTCCGGAAGGCCATCAGGTGTAAGTGCACAGGTTAAAATGGGAATGTAGGAATTCTTGTGCTTACCAATTTCCTTTGTGTTGAGAGGTCTAGCGATATCCACACCTGTCACTTCGAAGGAGTCAGCTTGAGTGAATTTGTAGCGAGCAGGCGGAGGGAGAAACTGATTCTGGCGGCCGCTCGTCTGTTGAAATGTTTCGCAGGTCACACATTTTTTAGCACCTTTTTACCATCTGTCTTTTTCGGACGATCCAAAAATCTTCACTCAGTTCTGTCAGAGTCTCTGGTAGACCAAAATGCAGAAGTCATCGATGCGTGGCGGAGGATCCAAAGCTCGATAGAATGATGTTGTGAGGAAGAATAATGGGATGCTAGACATCGTAGCAGCGGGCAGCATGGCCGGTGCGTCCTCCATACTTAGTACTCCATCCTTGTCCAGCTAGGCATTTGAGTCCCGATGCGGAGAGTTGCTTTCCATACGTGCTGAGCAATGAATCCTGTGGAGCTCTCTCTGATATGATTCCCGTTGAATCTGTAGGATCAGACACGACCGAGCGTTGCAAACTTTCGTCGTTATCGATCTGTCGTGATTCTCGTTGGGGTGCCTGGAGTTGTGAAAGAATCGATGTATCCAAGTGATGACTCGGAAAAGCTTTGAGAGGGAACTGTGTCGTTGGAAATGCAAGACCTATTCTTCCTTTTGTATCGTGCTGTGGACGTGAACTGTTCTGTTTTATTCATCTGCGGTAGCCGTATCGACTACCGCAGATGTCAGAGGTTGGCCAGGAAGTACGTAGTAATTTAAGGAAAATATCCATTCCACCAAGACGTGCTTGACTGTGAGTGCCTAGGGAGCCACTTCTCTTGTGAGAAGGTCGGCGGAATTTTCAGCTCCCGGGCAGTGGCTCCAAAGTTCTGGTTCAGTTGACTGCTGGATCTTTAACACACGGTTGGCCACAAAGGGCTTCCACTCTTGCGCCTAACCTCACACCAAGTGCAGTGCAATTGTTGAGTTGATTCAGAGATACCACCTGGCTACTTGTAGGTTCAGCGACAGAGTCACGTACTCCTTCAGCCATGCCATTATCAGCATTTTCATCAGTTCGAGTTTGGGTAGAGAAAGCTTCTTCATTGTTGCCACCCGCGTCTTGCCCAAGATAAAGGTCACAGTCGTTTCGGCACCTTCCGTGCATAGATACGCCAGTGCCCCATAAGATTTGGGACTGGCTTATGTGCAAATGTGAACCTTATCTCGATCATCACTGGGGAGCTCAATATACCCTCGGGGTATTGCTGCATTCGTCAAGTGGTGCAGTGCATCGTGCTACTGCATCCATCTTGTCTGAAACTCTTCAGTCACTGGTGCATACCATTCGACACCTTGTTCCCAGAGAGAGTGGAACAATAATTATAGCTGTCGCAGTGACTGGAGTCAAGAGTCCGAGTGGGTCACAAAGGCGAGCTGGTGCCTGAAAATGAATCACGCCGTGTTACTATTCTGGTCCAAATACTCCAAGACGGGCCTCATCGAGGACGACAAGTGGTATTCATTTTTATCCCAGACGAGTCTCAAGGCTCGTTGATATGCATGCTGTGGGACATTCCACTTGGTTAAAGACACATCAGGTTGCTTCGTTCTTTAATAGCTTCGGCAACTTTGTTGAATCTGAGTTCCACTTTCGGATTCTCCTAGTTGCTCGCTTAGTAACATGCAACGTGTGTCGGTAGAACTGTTCCGCCTCCTCTTTAGAGGCTGCTTTAATGCTGATATCGTCGATGTAGAGGCTTTCTGACATTATTATTGTTGCTTCTGAATAATCGGCAGTTGTCCACAAGTGGCAACGTAGTGCTGCTGCTAGAGGGAATGGGCTGCTTGTTGCTCCGTAAGGCACCATTGTCATACTCTGAGCCTCTATGGGAGGGTTTGGCTCTTGCTTCGTCGGCACGTGCTCATACCAGAATAATCGTATAGGTAAGAGTAACTATCTTCCAGTCGAAACGAGATCTACAAAAATGCTCTTCCGATGTCTGCGCTGAGACCTGTGCGTTGAATGCGAAAGTTCAGACTCACTTTCAAAACGTCCGGGTTCAAGTTCGGTTCAGGCTCTAATGACCCATTCTGAGAAATACATCCTACTTCGCTTGATGACGCATCTAATACCACTCTGAGTTTGGTCGAGAGGCTGTCTGGTCTAAGTACAGCACGGTGAGGCATATAATATACTCGGTTTTCTCTCTTGTCGTCTGCCTTCAGTGGAACTTTCTTCGCGAATTCTTTTCGGGAGTTCTGTCATATGGTTTCATTTTACTTAGTCAGCATCATCTCGTCCTTCATCCTACTTTTTGTGAGGTTGTCCAAAGGTTCCTCGCCACTACTTCTTGGTAGGCCACCGAAACGTTTCTTGGCTTCCAAGGACCGGCTACCCCCTATCGTTCGTCGACGAGCTTGATGGACGACGTGAATGCTTTGATGACTTTCTGGTCCGCTTCTTTTGTGAGAGGTTAGGTTCCATGATGACCATATTTTACAACTCCCAAGAAACCGAATCTTGATGAACAATGACTTCTTAATTGCTCTGAATCCCGGTGGCTCGAAGTACTGCAGCAGTCGAACAGGAAACATTTGAAGTAGTTTGTGGAACAGCCCTTTGAGGTGTCCACCCAAAATTCCGTCTTGAAAGAAATCAGAGCACCTTGCAGTTTCTGAACCTCACCAAAGTCCAGGGTCCAGTAATAGACAGCACCGAGAAGAATATCGATGCCACTCCTCGTTAGCTGGGCTGGTGCGAGGGTTACGTCTGCCAGTTCAAGAATAATTGTCATGACTCCTTGCAGAACACTGTCAGGCAGGAGAAGCTGATCCGAGCAAATCTGTGGTATTTCTAGGGCTTCCACACGCAATATTCCTCTCGTCCTCAGCCAAATTTGTACCCATCTGCGTTTTCTCTTTGCGATGCTTCCTGCTCCTCAAATGAGTATAGAGCGACGTCCTCTTCACCAACGGCTTCAAGCTGCAGTTATGAGAGTTCTTCTTGCCACAAAAAGTGCGTTGGCTTTCCCCATCACATCACACAAGTTGAGCACGTGCGAGGAGTAACGTAATGAGCGTTTTGTTGCCCTTCTGTTTGCCGAAGAATACAGCTCAGTTGAGGCTTGCCAACCAGTCAAGTTGAAAGAGAATAAACAAGAACAATGAGGATACGTGCTTTGATTGCATTTCCTTCTACTGAATCCGGGCCAAGAAGAAATGCTCGCCTCACCGCTGTACATGATCATTGTTGTTACTTTGCTTCCACTGTCAGGTCGTACAGCTGGCTTCATGTGCCCCCTCCTGCACATTTCACACTTTAATATTTTGTTGCGGCATACCTTGGATGCTTGGCCGTTGATCGAGCGAACACGGAGCATCGGAACTCCACCTCGAAGTATCATTTTTATTCTTATCTGGACAAAGCCATGACTGGCAATCTTGGATCACATGATTCTTTGCAGCACAGAATGCGCAAGGTTCAGGATGCTTGGACAGGACTGTCTAGAAAAATGAAGCAGCCGACGCTTTGGTAGTCCGACACCTTCCACCTTCCGTTCTGCCATTATGGATTGCATTCTAGCCTTCTCGTTGACAAACTTGTTTTGAGCTTTTTCCAGGCTCTCCACTTACATCTTCTAACGAACGTCGTAAGCTCTTCATTTTCGGACCGTCCCCCTTCTTTTGTCCGAAGAATGCGGACACTTGCGATACTCGACTCGAGGCAGCATTCTCCAGTAGTGCAGAGCAGAGCATGTTACTGCCAACCTACGTGGTTGACTTCGAGCGCCGTGAGAGCGGTGATATTGCGCTGTAAGTGATGATATATAGACGTCGCGAGCCTGCTCATCTATTTTAAGCTTCGTACCGCGGACAAGTCAAGAAGTTGAGTGAGTTGTTCCTGAATTAAGACATCTGGTCAGCCGGATGCTTCCTGAGGAGTTCGATTACTCCGCCGTAGTTGTCACCCGGGACTTGAATACAGGCTTCCGCTGCGCTGCCTTTCCCATGAGTGCTGATCGAAGGTAAAGAAGCGTCTCGGCGCTAGAGAACGAGTCTGTCATGCGAATGCCCTCTTTGAACTGTTTCCATAGCGGTTGCCACTCAGTTGCTTCACCGCCATATCGTTAGTTCCAGTTTCGGGAAGCTTCACGCTTCGAAGTTGCATCGTTTCCGTCGCCGTTTTGGTGAACCGCGTTATATCGGCTTGGGTCCCCATTCGACGGGCTTCCTCCAATTCCTGGCTGAGCTTGGTGATGTGGATGCTCGATCAGGTCGTTGCATTCGATCTTGCGACCGAAATAATGTTCCGGGTTTCCATCCGGTACCAGCGGATCGATGCTCACGTCCAGGTAGTTTGAAGTTGTAGCGGAAGGCGTGAAACCTAAAAAACGTTTACCATCTCGTGTCGCTCGTCCTCGAGATTCTCGATAGAGGAGTCGATGCACGAGATAGTCTTGACACCTGGGACCTCAGGGCGCTTATTCTTCTGCATGATCTGGAGCCCTTGGGCTTCGTTACGGTTTCAAATTTCGGCATCAAATTGTTAAATTTGCCTCGAAGGAGTCTGACCCCGCGGAGTTTCTAACGAACAGCAACGAATGATATTTGTATTGATCGTTCTGGCGAAATTCTCCGGAGTTTTATGAAACAGTGCTGTTGGTCGAAGTGACCGAAACTCGCCAACTATTCAAATATAGGAAATAACATTCTGTCTTGTGCCTGGTTCTTAAGGACTTACAGATTATTATTGCTAATAAATTCATCGCAAATTTCTTAGGGTTATTTAAAGTATCGGGCATAAAACGTAAACAAAACTTCAAATACAAAGTTTTTGGGTAGATGCCACCGTTGCATACACGGTACATTTTCTCACTTATCAAGACGAACAAAAAATAATTTATATGCCCTCGTGCACTTACGTTGATAAAACAAATTCGCAAGCAGAATATATGTAGAGTTTGAATGCAGCACGTAATAAGCGCATGTTTAATTTTGAACAAGCTTTTAGGAGCACTGTTTTATGTCTCAAAGGAAATCAATCAACGGAACCACAGCTACGCTACCCGGAAAGCCATTCAGACCTATTCACTAGTAGGGGCCTACAAATCGGCCAGGTCACCGTCTTGATTATCCTTCTCCGGCCATAAAACAATGATGGCGGAAATAATGTAGAAGTTCAAGGTAGACAACGGGCATATTAAACTTTTCGGTGAATTAATACCAAAGCAAACCAACTGAAATAAATATCTAGCACAACAAATTAAGGACTAGCTAAAACAATGATGTTGTTCATGAACGCGGAAGTCGGAGGCAAACTATTAACTTTTGGAATGAGACGGCGGGGAACGTTGGTAAAGGTGCGAGTCAATCGAAGACACCTTTGAGTATATTGTTAACACTAGCGTGAAAAAATAGAAAGACGTTTACAATTCTCTGTAATGCCGCATTAGAGCGCAGCTCTTGAGGCGGAGGAGGGGAAAGTACTTAGAGGAGGGTATGCGCCCTCCCTCCCCTTCTTTCTTCCTATTCTGCTATCCTCCCCATTTAGCGGGAAACGTTCGCTAAAATCCCCGCGAAATTTAGCGGGGGAATATTTCCGCTGAATATAGCGGGAAACTTTGTCGCCGAATTTAGTGGGGAAAGTTTGCCGCTAAATTTACAACGAAAATTTTATATGGCGGGAAACTTTTTCCGCTAAAATTTGGCAAAACATCGTCTCGCTAAATTTGGCGGAGCGTTTTTCTTCAGCTAGATTGAAGCAGTGGATATTTAGTCCGCTAATTTCGGTGAGGGCAATTTTTTCCGTCTAAATTTAGCGGCGAAATTTCCCGCTAAATATAGCGGAAAAATTGCCCGCTAAATTTTGGGAAAAACTTTCCTGCAAAATTTAGCGGAAAATTTTTCCCGCTAAAATTGGCGAAAAATTGCCCGCCGATATTTGCTGGGAATATTTCACCGCTAAAGTTGGCGGGGAAATTTCAGTGCTAGATTTAGCAGGAAAATTTCCCCACCAAATTAAGCGGATAAATATTCCCGCCAAATGCTTGCGTGTGCCCTCGTGACGTTGCTTGTAACCCTCGTGACGTCACTTGTGACCCTCGTGACGTCAACTCGCGTGACGTCACGCGTGACGCCATTATGGAAAACGTCCCATAATGGAACGCGATGGCTACGCCGACGGCGACGGCGACGCTGCTCAAGCCGGAAACAGGCGCCTAAGAGCTGCGCTCTAAATATTAATGAAAAATACTGCAAATGTGCTAACGTGTTGGCTGCTACTAAGGAAAAGGTTAAAGCGTAATCGAAAACTTTTCACGTCGGAAAAAAGAAACCAGATTTTAAAACACAACATTCAAGCGGTCATTCTACTGCGTTGATTACGAATACTCACGTAAAACCATGATAACCGGAAGTGTCTATGCGAAATATTCAAAGGCTAGAAAGCGTTCAAAAATGAAACAGATAACATGAATTCAAATAAACGTGGCAATGTTATGTCAGTCAAGTATGAAATATAACAAGAAATTGTTCAGTTTTTAAATGATGTCCCACTGAGAAAAAATGGACGCGACCGTGGGGCCTAGTGATTATAAAGATACTCTAAATCTCTTATGTGTATAAACTTGGGCATAGCAAACTGTAAAGACTCTTATTATATTAAAAAAATATTGCAGCTGACCCCATCAATTATTGGTGGTGGGTTGTTTCTGAACCACGAGTATTATCTTGCTAACTGAAAAATATGCCAACCACTTTGGGGGGGTTTCTTAGCGGAAGTGCATTATTATAAAGATTTCTGCACTAGATGTTGGTAATGACCCCGTTGAGTCACTATGATGCTACTGTCACTGGCACTGATGATTCTTCATATCCTGTGCGAGCGTTTTACTTATCACGAAATTCTAATTTCAACACGTTAGAATCACTATCTACGGTTAAATGATTACAAAAGCAGAGTGGCACGTCGAAAGTGAACACTATTTTGCATTGCTTAAAGGGGCCAACTTGGAATAATGGCATTTTAGACATCTTGTCTTATCACTTCTAGAGGCGTTTTATTTTATCGATATTATTTCATGAATGAATGCTCACCAAGCTATGATTGCAAATATTGCGAACCACAGAACTGACATAAACAGAAGTGATGTGAACAGAAACTATTTATCTATTCTTTCTTCGATAATACCTATTGTTTTAGTACATGTAAAGAACTTGGTGACCAGTTGCATATATTTGTAGTCTTTTCGGAAGATTACGATGATCGAAACCTATGGGGGGGGGGGTGTTTGAAGCATATATTCTTTTAAGCTTGCATATTAAAAACAACGACAAATAAATGGGTATGCTAAGAATAATCAAATAAAATATATCAAGTATTTTATTCTCATTGATAAAATTAAATGATATGTTATAAACCCAGGAATATTATTTATGATACATGTGAATGCAAATTGAATGATTAGAAAAGGTTATAATGATAGGAAAGATGACGAATTTTAGTACATTCTTGAAAATATGTAATGGAGAATGGAGTACGGATCAGATTTGAAGAAATTAAATTATCTTATTTATAATCACAGAACCTTTCAAGACATTAAAGTAAAACATATTGTCTGTAATATTAACAAGCTTATTTCTGGACATTTACTAACATTACTACGTTGGACCGCATGACATATAACAGAAACATATTATATTACATTATCTTATATGAATATGTCATATTATATTGTTATATTATATTACTTATATTAAGTCAATATATTTGATTTCTATAGTAATACAGTATATTGCTACTTAGAGATTTCGCGTTTTCGGATAAATGACTAAAAGCTCCGGGAAAAAAATGTGCCACGAAAAGTTTTGTCAAACCTGGTTTTATCCGATCAACTCCAAAAGTTCTGATCTCAAAGCACGGGTTCAATTGGTTCTGAGAAAATGTCACCTCAGCTTATTTTCAAATCTCCGAACACTTCGACGAAAGTGGTCTTGTTCTTCGATAGTCAAGGTTCATTCAGGACAATAGAAATTGTACTTTTGATTCATG
>JAZHYW010062233.1:0-10878 GCA_037355805.1 Ixodes ricinus | reverse complement strand
TGTAAACATGATACTGTCGTTTCTGGAGTTTGGTTCCTAAAAGGAGCACTGGCTAAAGCATATCGCTCAACGTGGATATATATAGTGAGCTGCAGGTGCTGCTGGTTGCGCCGTTTCGTGAGAATTGGAAAAGGTGATGCTACACAGTGTTTTTCTTCAGCCAATAATGTACGGATTTTTGTAAATGCTGTCGTCGCAGGAAAAGCATAAATGCATCGCGAGGTCTTTTCGCTTTTTCTTTAATAGTTGTGCAGTTCCAGCATGTATCTGAAGGAACATAGTGAGCAGGCAAATCACTTTACAGTCTACACACTTGAGAGCTGAAACGCTAGCCTAATTCTATTTTATCGCCTCAGGTGCATGAGCAGTCAAACAACTCTTAATTTGAATGTTACAAGAAAAGCAATAAGTGCTTTCTTTGACACAAACAGCCCTGAACAGCGCTTTTCTCGTGCTGCGCGTGCCGGCAAAGCATGGTTGTTGTTCTCTCTGCCACAGAGCAACCGTGACCGTGACGCCGGGGACCGCCTGGGCCGGTCGGACCTCTCCCAGAGTTCGTCGGAGCAGCCTCTCGAGCGCCCGGTCCAGCGGCGGTGAACTGCCGGACTTGCTTCCCACGCCACGCTCGAACAGTCGAGGCAACAGGACAAGTCCCTCAGAGGAGGTAGCTGACTTCACTTACTCTTTCGTTGAAGCAGGCTCTGAACGGTAAAAGATGCTATACTCTAAACGACTTCATTCTCGCAAGCTCAATATTTCCTGAAGTTGGGGAAATCTCAGTCGAGAGAACATTTCGCAAGCACAGACTCTTACACTTCAGGATGTAATGCCATGCATTTGTTACTGTAAAGTATTAATAATATTACATGTGATATATTTTTTTTTTTGTGCAATAAGTTTTATTCACAAGTTTTGCAAAAATTAAGTCGTTTGTGTATTTGTCTTCTTGCACATTATCTACGCAATGCGAAGCTGCGATAGATTCAAGACCCATGTCACGCAAGGGAAGCAAATGTTTTACCTATTTGTGTCGGTTCAGCTGCATCCGCAAATCAGGAGGCAGGAAATGGCGGTTTTTGTAACGCGAATATCGAAAATTGTTGTGAAAGGTTTTTGGGCCTTATGTTCGATGTGATACGTGAACAATTTCGGGCAGCTATGTCTAAGATCATAGGCTTCTGGTCACAAGCGCTCAGATGAGGAGACAGTTATAGAAGTCGATGTAACTGCCCATTACATTTTTCTCTTTCATTCTGGTCACTTGCCTGCCTGTATGATTGCAATAGAGGTTATTATATTCCGAGCCACCACAGTGTTGTCAGCATCGCAGGCTCTGCATGTGGGTTCGTTATTGCCAGTTTCAGTGGCATATCATCTTAGTCGCATGGGAAGGACAGCAATGGAGGCTGTAATTTGAAGTGCGTCAGAAGCAGGTACTTTTGGACAGGAGATAAACTTACTCTTTTACCGTTCAGTGCCTTTTAATTCTACGCATTGTGTGAAGCCAGTTGTGCAAGCCTAACTCTGCCTTTGCTAAAGTTTTCTCCACCCTTTAGTTAGGTGCTTCTTTGCTTCAAGTAAACACCTCGAACCAACTTGGCATAAAGTATTGGTGACACACGCTTACTGTGGAATGCTTTTATCTTGCACGAGCATTTGCACTTTAGAAGTGTGACTTAAAAACTGCGCGCTCACGCTCGTTTAATCGTGCAAAAGTTATAACAGCTGGAGGTGTTTCTTAGCGATGCTAGCTTGTACTCCGTTCGTACCCCTAAGCCGATGGTGTGATGGGAGCTATGTGCTGGCTGGACCAGTCGACCGCCTCCCTTTCGTCGCCCGACCCCACTCACTGCACATGGGTACGAGCAACGCCTAGAATAACTGAAGCCCGGGTTTCTGACGTCGTCGCAGCAAGACGGAACGCAGACGCAGATTGGACACCGTCTGCATTTGGCCGAGCCTCGTGTCCAGTTAATGCGTAGAGCCTGGGCCCAATCGCCGAGGGTTGGCATCGTCCTAGTGTGGTGGCGTTACATGGAGGTAGAGAGAGCTGCGTTCGCAGGCTTCGATTGTTTAAGTGGTGCTGGTACGGGCAGTGGCTTGATCACATAGTGAAAGATGTAACTGTCGGCTTAGGGGTGAACGGAATGTTGTCACACCTGGCCCCAGCTGCACTGCCGCCGGCTAACCTGCGCCCTCACTGTTGTGTTTCTCCCCTTCTAGTACCGACAGGCTATTAACAAGACTCCGCCTCAGTTGCAGTTGCAACAGAAGCAGCGATCATTCCTGACGTTCGGTTTTAGCGCGGGGGGCGCCAACGGGGGAGGGGCTCCTCCGGGACCCCGTCCCCCCGGCGGGAGTCGCACGTCAACGTCAACGTGACCCCAACATCCCACGAGGGGCGTGGCCAACAACACCCCGAGATCCGCAAGTACAGAAGCGCTTCTACTCGGAGATCCTGTGCGCCCGCACTCTGGGGTGAGCCCTCGTTTCCCTCGCTTTCTGCCATGCGCTTGTTTTACAGCGGAGCTGTTAAGGGCTAGTTTCCCCAGGATCGTATCTGGCACCAAATGTCGACACAACACTGTGGTTGCCGCCGTTGCTCATAGACGGCGGTAGCTGTGCAGAGTGTTGTATTTGCCGGTTGTCTGCTTGCCGCCGTCGCTCATAGATCGAGGCAACCTTTCCAGCCTTTCCACTCTGGCTTTGCCGACTTGTGGGCGGCCATTACTTACCGTTCCCACCATAGTACAGCTTCGCTGGTTTTCCTTCTTCACCAGAGTGGAAAGGCTGAAAGTTTTTGTTGAGAGGTAAGGTCAGGGTGAAAAGAGAAGGTAACTTTTCAAAACCCGTGCTGCTTTTTTTTTTACGAAGACATTGCTCATTGACAACGCATTTCATCTTTAACCTGTCGTGGATGGCAGCATAGTGGTGCATGTGCAATCCACTCATAACAATGAGAAAATCAGAAATTTTGATTGTTATAGCCGATTATCGTTGTATCTGGACTAGAAACTAATCGTTATAAGTGGTACATCCTTATATTTGGTATTGTTACAAGTGGATTGCACTGTGCAGGGAAGGTTAAAGGAACCCTGGCACCCAATATTGCTTTGTTTGTTGAGAAGCTAACAAAAAATTGCAGTGGCTTAGCTCGGCTATGCCAGGATATACGTAGCGTAAGCTTAGGTTCAGCTGGTTATTCTTAGCTTTCCTGGTTGTCTAGGATTAGCTTGATTATCATGCTTACTGCTGCTTCAATGACACACACACGGTATACGCATTATGTGACTACTTCGGGATCCGATGAGTTAAGCTTCTCCGCTCTTCTTATTGCGGAGGAGGCGCCGTGTAACCGAGCTTTCGGTTGCACGTCAAAAGATCCCCAGGTGGTCCAAATTAATCCTCAGTCCTCCGCTGGGGCGTGCCAGATGCCCGTCGTTGGTTTGGCCAGCTGTGCGCCGTGTTGTTATGTATCAAGCAACCAAGCTGCCGCCCAGAACAACCGGACAGCGCGAGCCATGATCTCGAGCGGGTGCATGCGCGCGGCGCGTGCATCGGGGACTGACCTAGGCGCCATACCAGTCCTGCCCGTTCCGTCACTGCTCCTCGCGCATGCGCAGCACGGCTCTCCAGGAGCCACGCGAAACTGCTCAACCTCGGCCAGTGTAGCTTACGCTACAAAAAAAAGATTTAGATTATGTACTTGAATCTCCCACTTGAGAGGTAATTTTATGTAAAAGATACCCTCCTTGTCCTTTTTTTTTCTTTTTTCTAGTTGCTTTTAGGTTGTTAGTATTGTTCCTCGTTTCATTCTGAACGATTTCACATGCCTCGCCTCAAGCTGCACAGTTCTGTTGTTTTTTTGCGGAGCACTCCGAGAGATCCCCTTGTATGCGAGCTCACTCTAGAAAAATTATCTTTGGAATCGTACGGACGTCTCTCGCAATCTGCGTTATCGCACGCGTATCCTCGCTTTGGTCACACGTCATTCTTTGCGAAGCTGCCGCGGCCCTTAGCGCCACGTCAATCAAATGTGCGAGCTGATGTCGTCTCCTTTCCCTTCTGACGCAGGTGTGAATTTGCTAATCGGCACGAGAGAACGGCTTCCATGCTGCTGGACCGTAGCGGCCAGGGCAAGGTGTACCAGCTCATCTCGAGGCGCCGCTTCCAGCAGATGGAGGTGCTGGAGGACAAAGCATCCTGGTTACCATCTCAGGCAAAAAGCAGCGTGTCCGGGTCTACTACCTCTCCTGGCTCAAGAGCAAGATCCTGCGCACCGACGCCGTGAGCCTTTCTCGCAGTCACGCGCACTCCCAGTTTTGCGTCGGTGCCTCTGTCGTTACGTCTAGAGCCACTGGATGGGCTACGCTTAATGCATTGGAACTTCATTCCTTTATTGTTCCGTTGCAGGCTTAGGATGGTGGTACAAGCCCCTCCCACAAAGCTCTCTGCTTGCCAGGATTGGTAGTTTCTAGCTTTCCACTTGCCTCCTTTTTATCATTTGTTCCCCTAAAGTGGCAAGAGTAAGGCTTTGTGGGGAGGAGCCTGTCCCATTATTCTTAACCTGCAACAGACCATAGCGCAGAGCGCATGCAATTTGGCTGTGGCACAGTTAAAATAATGTGACTTCCCAAGCTTCACATATGGCGTTGGGAAGCTCCAGCAATATCGTTTCGCTCCGTTGCGGACCTTTTTACCATTTCTGGAGGACGGAAAACGGTTCCTTGGGATTCCGAGTGAGGTTTCGGATGACAGGCAATTGTGATTTTAAGCAATGCGACGGCCGAAGTTGTGTTACTCTGAAGCGCAGCTTGTTCAGTGGCTGTAGACAGGGCATCTCGGTACGGCGCCTGGAACATGTCTGCGACTGACGCATTTATTGCGACCGGGAAAGTGTTCCAGCGAAGTATGCCTGGTGACTTCGTAGAAGTGTAGAGTCATGACCGGCCGCGATCCCGGCAGCGTCGCAGTGGCAGTGGATGATGTGGCAGACGCCTGCTTTGCTGCGGGTCGCTTTCTAGCTCGACTGTCCGTGGAAGCTTCACCAACCATGAGTTGAAAACCCCGCGACGACGTCGTACCATACTTGCTGGCTCTTTTGGCCTAGACTTCTTGCACCATCGCCGGGATCGCGACGTCCAACGGCTTGACGCTCCGGCTTTTGTGAGCGTCGTTTGTTGTCACTTAGGGTCCACTTTCGGTGCGTCGGCCGAACAGGACGCTAAGCACTCCGGTCGAAGACATGTCCCAGGCTTCGTAGTTTTAGCTCGAGGGGAGACCAGGAAGGGACCAAAGTCTAAGGAAACACTAAAGCCTTTCGCAAGCAAAAAGCTCGAGAAAGACAAAAGCAAAGCAAAACAAAACAGCTTGCAAAAAGCGGCAAAAAAAAAAAAAAAGCTTTTTTTTCTCTTGGTTCTGTGGATTTTTTTTTTTTTTTGCCGCTTTTTGCAAGCTCTTTTGTTTTGCTTTGCTTTTGTCTTTCGCAAGCTTTTGCTTGCTTAGGCGTGGGCTTCATCCGCTTCTCTTTACTATCTTCTTGCGCGTCGGTGCGCACGCAACCCGGGACCAAACTGGCTTTGTAAAAAAAAAAAAAAAAGCTTTTTTTCTCTTGGTTCTGTGGATTTTTTTTTTTTTTTGCCGCTTTTTGCAAGCTGTTTTGTTTTGCTTTGCTGAGGCGAGGGCTTCTCCGCTTCTCTTTCTTAACTCCTTGCGTGCGGTGCGCAATCCAAAATCCAGACTTCGCTGTGCAAAAAAAAAAAAAATCTTTTTATGTTTTTGTTGGACCTTTTTTATTTTTAGCGCCTTTTACAAGGCCTTTTCTTCGCTACGCTGCCCATGCATTCGCGACCTCGCTGCACCAGGATAAAAAGTGCGTCCATTTCGCTGCGTGAAGGGAGGGGGTCAAAATTTTGACGTCCGAGTTAAAGGTGCGTTTATTACGCGAGTAAAAAAAAAAAAAGTCGAAATTTTGAGAGCCGACTTGGGGGGTGCGTTCATTACGCGAGTGCGTTCATTGTGCGAGTAAATACGGTATCTTTCACGTTTTAAGTTTTTTTATTAATGCGTTAGCATTAGTACTTATATAGCAGAGCAAAGCTGACGGCATCCGTCTGTGGACAAAACGGTGGAAAAGGAAGCGTGCCGCGTAGACAGGAGTAGAGTAGTGAAGGCCAAAGGCGAGAGGGAGGCGACGCCGCAAGATGGAAGCCAATGAGCGCACGCGGATGCTGGGGCGAGTCTGAACTTGCAGCAGCGTCAGGCAGTGGACGCTGCTGCTAAGCGTGCGAGGCGGGCAAGCGAGACAGAGGAGCATGAGCAGTGCCTAGCTCGGCAGGCCAAAATGCGGCGCAAGAAGCGGCAAGCTGACACAGGTCTTTGTGCGACAGAAGCTGGAAGAAATTAAAGGAAGATCCATTAGTGGATCCTTAGGGAATGCGTTGGAATGATTCTTGGGAAACGCCACACACTTTGGGAAATGCTAACTGTGACCGTGTAACGAAGCCAAAAAAATTGTGGTGGCTTAGCTCGGCTATGCCAGGATATACGTAGCGTGAGCTTACGCGCACAAAATGAGAGGCGCTATCAAGCAGCTCCGGTGCAGCGTCAGACTTGGCTACTGCGCAACGGAGGCACACGGCTGGACATGCGGCGGCGCCAGTGCGTCTGCCGCGGCTATGACGTCACTCCTCTGAAATGCGAAAACCGGCGACGCGCGCGCGGTGGCGGTTGAGCTTGCGGCGGTGGCGGCTCCGGCACGCCAGCTGTGTGCCATGTGGCGCCACTGCTCGTCGCGCTTGCGCAGATCGGCGGGGCGCGCGCGCTGGCAGTGGTGTTCGCGGCGACGGCGGCTCCGCCCCACCAGCTGTGCACCGTGTGACGTCACTGTTCCTCGCGCTTGCGCAGCACGGAGTACAGCTCATTACGAAAGAGCCACGCGAAACTGCTCAACCTCGGCCAGTGTAGCTAACGCTACAAAAGAGGCAGCAGAAAATAGAGGAAGCAAAGAGAAAAGCGAAGGGGTCATGCTAATGCATTCTCTAAGGATCCACCAATGGATCTTTCTTTATTATTTGTCTCTACTTCTTAAAACGAAAACGACCGGACCAACTGTGAGCATATTTTGCATCATTCGCTCGTTATGCCACATTTCTTCCCCGACGATCGACCACCGTATTTTCTTTCCTTGGATGTCCTTCCTAGGAACCCTTAACCCCTTTCTGCTATAGTCAATCAAAAATCAATCAAAATGCTTTATTTTTCTCCATTTGGAGAGGGAAGACAGAGAAAAAAGCAACATAGCAGTTGCTTGACAGGTCTCCATCTCCCCTCAGCAGCAGCCGAGACAGCACACAAAACAGCTAACACAAAAAGGAATGGTTTATGTAATTATTAGACTTGATATAAAACAAAAGCAAAAAAAAAGAAAAATCACCACACATCATGCATCTACACTAGCACTGAGGGCTCAACGAAAAATGAAAGCAAATATTTGTTTACCAAAGTCAAAAGTTCTATGTTCAATTCCCTCAAACGATTTAAAAGACGAGGAAGAGTATTTCGCAACATCTGAATTCCATAATTTGTTTTCTATTTCTATTTGTTGTCATAACTAAGTTTATGGGCTCTAAGCATCCAAAAAAAAGAAATAAAAGCATGACATTTGTAGATTTCTCTATTAAAATAGGTATCAAAAGATTGACACCAGATGGCAGCATCAAACGAGGAGGGCGGAGCCCCGCCTTTTTCGTGCAACAGTGCCATTTGATGTCAGCAATGGTTCTGAGATAATCTCTTGATACCGATTTTAATAGAGAAATCAGCCATGCATGAATATAATGTTTGGTTTTTTAGGATGCTGAGAGCCCATAGAACATCTCGTCTATCGTAAAGGAACCAATGCTGTCTCACCATTTGATTTATTTTTAATTAATTAATTAATTTTAATTAATTTAGTTTTTTGTATGTCCATCGTCAAAGAGCTGAAAACAACAAACTGTGCGCATGTCGTCCCACTACAGAGGTCCCGTTCCTTCCCAAAAGAGCTTCATCATTGAGGCACGCTACGGTCAATCCTCCCTCCTGCGGCCGTGCCCATGGTTCCCCGACTTTTGAGAATCCGCCAGATTGAGTGGAAGTTTCCTATTTTGGGATCGGTCTTCGCCGTCAGGGCAGGACTCTGGTGTCCCCGTCGGCACTGGAGGCATAGAACATCGTCTTTGGCTATATCAACAACATTTTGGGCCAAAACCAGTCTGAAAACCCTCTCCCCCGGCATGAACGTCTCCCGGCGCAGCGCCGGGACGGAGAGAAGCTGGCTTTGTGAATGGGGCAACACTAAAGACGCAGTCCTTCTGGCGTGACAAGCAACAAACTGCTCTCAGATGGGGAAGGGTG
The DNA here is from genome assembly GCA_037355805.1 of Ixodes ricinus. Taxonomy (NCBI): domain Eukaryota; kingdom Metazoa; phylum Arthropoda; class Arachnida; order Ixodida; family Ixodidae; genus Ixodes; species Ixodes ricinus. Next base: position 2,481 of record JAZHYW010062233.1, on the reverse strand, counting down.
GCAGTGTGTGTTAGCTTACTGCAGCTTGAAACAAGTGGAGAAAATGCTTGCCCTGCAGAGCCCAGAGAGCCCAGATTTGAGCCCAGTCTCTGCCAGCTTCAGTATGGATGAGCATTGTTCTGGCTTGCGGCTGTGTAATCACCACTGCACGATGCACAAAGACCCTAGGTTAACGGTTGTACTGCGCTCGCAAAATCTCTCCTGAATAGCACCAAACTACTACTACTGTCTAATCTTGAGGACGAATCGACCTCTCGTCATTCAGTAAACATTAAAAACTTTTTTCCTTTCTTCGTGCATGTGTTTTTTGTTTTTTTCCTGGTATTTTTTTTATTTAAAGTTTTTTTTATGACACTATTTTTTTCACATTCAGCAAGTGGAGAAGAGGAACGGCTGGATCAATGTTGGTGATCTCCATGGTGCTGTGCATTTCAAGATAGGTGAGCAAATTTGTTTTCTTTTTTGTTACCACATTATGCCAGTGTGCAGTTCTGTACATGAAATGAGGTTTGTCTGTGCAGCAGTTCATTTTACACAGCTTGAGAAGAGTGCAGCATTAGCAAGCCGCTGTCTATTTTCTCTATGGGTGTTCTTTTTCTTTCTTTGGCACAGGCTTCTCTTATCCCCATTTGGGTTTTATGTATGTCAATTTGGTGTCGGCAATAATTTGTTTTATGGCTACTAAGTCTGTTATGAATAAAGTAGGAACACAATATGAATTCAATAGTATTGTCAGCTTATAAATACTGCAAGTTCACGTGAAGTTTAAAAATTTCCCTTTCATCATTTTTGGGTTTTTCTTTACCTTTTTCTGATTCAGTCTTTTTGGTCTAATACAATGAACTTATTGTTGTGCATAAATGTGCGCTTTTTTGGGAGACAAAATTGATTTCAATAAGTCTCTTAGGCTTCAGCTTGTGTAAGTTGTAACTAACTCCTGGAATCTAGAATCCAAAGTTTTTAGCCAAGTTACAATATGCAGTGTATGTTTCTATTTTGTGCCAAAGGAGATACAGAGTAATACTTCGTAATATCTTTCCTTGCGTTTGCTTTGAAACACCCAAGAAATGGGTTATGAAAGCTAAATAATTAGGTACATACCCATTTGCGCGAATATCGTGCAATCATGAATCTAGCAAAAGTAAGTTTTAAGGATGTCAAATCAGATTTGGACTGATTTATGGTTTACTTGTTATGGCACAGTAGCTTAACTGCTGTGACTTGTCATTTTGCCCTACCTAGGTTTTTTGGGAGACTGAGGCAACAGCCTCAGTTCAGCTTCAGGAACAGCTTCAGAAATTTTGCTGCAGCAGCAACCCTTGCACCATCATTTTTGCACTGCTGAGCACAGAAAGCTAGTTTACATCCATTCTGGCCACGCAAGCGTTTCAACATTGGGCTTTAGTGCGTTTTGGGCAACCCTGCTCTCACTCTCACGTTCCACAATCACGAGGGGCACAACTGCCGAAGGGCCAGATTGCTCGCACGTTCTGAACTCACACGCATTCTGCAATCACGTGCAACGTGGCAGGAGATAACTCGACCAGGCTCAACGAACGACTAGTATAAACGGTGGAACCAGGTTTTATTCATTGTTCCTTTCGCGTCTTGCCTTCGAGCCACATAGTTTTCCGCGGCTCGCACACTTCTGATAATGTAACCGAGCTCTCTTTTCATATGCCTATGGTACTTTCTTAATTCCCCAAAAGTATTTTAGCTTGGCTTCAAGCGATAGTGTATTTTAAAGGAAAAAAATTATTTTGAAAACTTGCTATATTCGTGCAAACACGGTGCATTTTTCTGTCTTTTGGGCTTACCGTAAAGTTCCGAAAGAACGCCCACTCAAAATGAACAGATAAATGGTGAAAAACATGGGGTAGGCTATCTTTGGGGACGCCACAGCAAAACTTCACAAAACATTAATGATACACACTGGCACCGGTTACAAACCACGTGACGCGGGAACTGATACCGCAGATCACGGACACCATAAAGTCACGTTCCACGATGCGATAAACACGCGGGAATTCGCTACGAACTCCTGTGTCACTGGAAAGGAGTACCGCAGATTGCAGACGCAGTAGATTCGCGTTTCACGGTGCGAAGGACCCACGGAAACCCGCCGAGAACTCGCATCTCACGGGAACGAATACCCGCAAATCACGGACGCAGCAGATTGAAGTTTTATGGTGCAATAAACACCCGGGAACCCGCTACAAACTTGCCTGTCACGGGAGCCGATATCGCATGCGCAGATCGCGAACAAGAACACAGGAATCCGCTATGAACTCGCCTTTCAGACGTACCGGTACAGCAAAGTCCGTGGATGATACAATTCCCGTAGGACATCGCGTGACGTCCGACGGGAATAGGAGGGTGGGCGACGTTTCGGAATTATGCTACAAATATTTAGCCAGAAAAACGGTATGGGCGATCTTTCAGGGGCGTGCGTTCTCTCGGAACTTTACGGTAAGTAGATGT
>JAZHYW010062227.1:0-78264 GCA_037355805.1 Ixodes ricinus | reverse complement strand
CGCTTTCCTCCTTGCTGATGTGTCAAGAACCAGCGGAAGGCCCGGATGAACGCCTTGAATGGACGCGTGTGTTGCTTCGAGTTCGCTCGCTTTTTCTTCGCGTTTTCCTCGATTTCTCTACTTCCAAATTTAATTAGGGCTAGCGCATTCAATGATGACAATCCCCGGGTCATCGGGGCACCATTGTTCCGTAATAGGCAGCACGAATAACAACCGAAAGCGCAGAATATTATCGGAGGACACTAGTATCGCGCACGGGATCTGACGAGGGAACTGCGGCTGCAATGTCTTCAAACTCCATCGCTTTCCAAATGACCAAAACCTCCGGGGGCAGTGGGTTGCCTTTGTAAACAGAAAATACTTTTCCCCGACGCCATCCTCTCGAGTGTGCTTGGAACATTTCGCGAATAGAGCGCGCACCAGAACTTACCGCTGTACCCTCGATGAACATGACCTACGCTCGGAAGGTGGGGTGCAAGTATTCTCGTAAAAATCGCCATTTCAGATTGTAACTTTTCGTAACTTAATTTATTTTAATGCTGATATCTTGCAGTGGTGACACTGACGCGATTTCGTCATCTACAGCGCTCATAAATGAGGACGTTTTCGCCGCAGGGTGTGGCTGAAAATTGTCGAAACGTTAGTTCTATAAATTTTTCTTAATCGGGACCTTCTGCGCGATAGCAGAGAGCAGTAAACTTACCTTGACCGTCACAACGCGACTGCGTTCTTCTTATTTTGCAAATTAGTAACATAACATAGCTGGAAAGAAAACTTCAATTTCTATTGCTGAAACATGCTCATGAATCGATTTCGAATCGTTGAGTTATTCATCGACTTGCTCCGGTAATGGGCCCATCTCTGCTTCGCTGTTTTCAGTTCTAGACAAAGGACACACTCGTCGACACGGGATCCCCAATTCAAACTTTGGTAAACATCTGCAAGCCGGAGAGAGCTGCCTTCGATCGGTCCCTGCAGGGCTCTTACTTCGCGCGTTCTTGTTCACATTCCATGTTATTGTTGTGGACGACACGAAACGCTCAAAAATGTTCTCGGTGTACTACATCTAAAACCACACAAAATTCAATCGTTATAAACACACAAATGTATTAAGTACTCACCTCGGATTTCTACCGATTGGCGCGTTCAGTGCCGCTTTTCTCGGCCTCGCCGCACTGGCGGATGCCGTAATGCGAAAGCAAGGAGTTGAAAGACGCCATCCGTGGCACACAAGGGCACAAGACGCGCCCCAAAGTCGGATACCCAGCGCTTTGGAGCACCCAACCAGCACAACCCAACGCGCGCTTTCGCCAACGTTTCAAACCACTCAGCATGGCCGCGGAACCTGACGCTCACTAGATGGCGTTACAGTATTCAAAATGGCGCTACCCACAAAACAAAAGGGTCTATAACCTTTGAATTAGGTAACCGTAAGTTTTCAAAACTCGGATATCTGGTCCAAACCAATAGGCATAGGTTTGCGCGGAGACGACAGCGTTCGGTGACAGAAAGTTTATTTTTGCGGCGAGAAAAACACGGTTACCTTCCCTTCCAAACACCCTGTATATACCTTCGGCGGACAGATTGCCAATCCAGCGAGATTACTAGCGAACACTCCCGATCCTTTTACTGTTTTGCTTGCCCTCATTTTCGCCCATTCCCTGGCTTCTTCATTCGCGCGATCGCTTTGTCGGTTTATTTGACGTCGGTGGTTGTTGCCCTCGTTGTTTTTGTCGCTCTCGTAGTCTTCGAGGCGCGAACAAGTCAAATGGAGTACGTAGCGGAGGGCAGCCGAAGCCGCTGATTGAGACGAACGCGGGGAAGCCCACGGCCAATCTACAGAATTCTTCCCTCGTAGGAAATACGGGCCGCAAGCGCGCTCCAAAAAAACAAAAGAAAGAAAACAAACAGACAGAGGTGCCCATCTCGCTTCAATCTTCCGCCGCGCGGACGAACGGTTCAAAAGGAAACTGCCGAGGCTGCAAAATGCTATTTGGAAAAGCATCGTGTTTTCTCGTGTGTTTTTTTTTTCCGACGGCCTCGAGCGCGCACACGTAAAAACAAAGCAAGCGCGCGGAGGCGGGAGCGGGCGTTCAATTGTTCTGATGGATGTAGAGGCGCCTTCAGTCTACTATGCTTCGTTTCATCTAACGATGCAGCGCAGCGGACGCTATGCGAGACGTCTCGACCAATCCCGAGCTGGGAACGGATCGCGTGGCTACTCGACCCCACGCGTCGCTAGGCTTTTGCTGAAGGTCACGTGAAAGTCAGGCCGCATTGGATTGGCTTGGACGGCTCGTAGCTCCTACGCGGTCCAGCGTAAAGAGGGAAGCGGAGTATTGTTTCGAACCAAAATATAGAGTAACGGAAGAGAACGTTTACTGGATCGGCAGTGCAACAATGGCGTAATTTTTTTTCTGATCCTTTTTGTTTTTGTTTTGTTTTTTGCTGCGTTACGCTGGAACAATGTGTCTCACCTCTTATTGCCCGCTAGAAAAAACGGGAGCTTTAGCGCTTTGTACGGTGAAGCGTTGGATAATTTACACTTTGGACGGGCACACAGCAAAACGTGAATTAATGGATTGCACGAAGCACCACACAGTTCGTGCGACAGGAGACCGCAAGATTATTTATTTTGTTTTTCTTTTCCGGTTTTCTAACACGAATAATGACCGTCGCATCTATCCGCTGTCGTTTTATAAAAAATGTCTTCGACTGAAACGAATGCATAACGTATATAAACCTTTCCAGTTCATATCGCGCGGGCGAAAAATTATATTCAAATTAATTAGTTTACAAATGTGTTTTCTTGTATCTTTCGAAATGCTGTCAAATATAGACGCTTTACAGCAGCTGTTGGCATGGGCGCCGCCATAACCGCCCTTCAGTTTTTGTTTCCTCTTATTCCGTTCGCTTCACTTCATTCTTACTAGAGCAGGGCAGGTTATTGCCACTTTAGGGCTACTACGTCCTTCTCCCCAGCATAGGCCTGTGTGGAGGCTCGGAAACGTCCGTTTCAGTGGCTTCGGCATCTCGGTAAGACAAGAGAAGGTCGGCTATGGCGGCTCAATCTGGCGCGTGTGTAAAGCGTCTATAAAACAGAAGCGAAAATTAATAAAATTCACACGCACGTGTTATGGCAAAGTTATTTTGTAGCCTCGAGGTTACCTATGGTGATGCCAAGATGTGGAAAACGTTGCCTACTAACAAGGAGTCTCTGAGAGGACGTAGAGAGCCTCCATTAGAGAGGATTTCTTACTGCTCCCTCGGGGTCACGTGGTTCATGGGCCACGTTTGCAATACGAGCTGCGAGAAGGTGGCAAAAGCGTTGATCATCTGCAAGCGTCTCGATCTTTCCGCCTGCTTATCTCCTCGCCACGCGAAAACGCAGCGCATGCGCAATAGCGATCAATTCTCCACGGGAGGCGTCTGCCACGCAATTGCGAACGCTCCCCACGGATTGAGTTGAAACCTCTCTACAATCAAGGCTCTCTACCATGACGTAACGAAGCCAGCGCGCCCAGCAGTGGCGGCCAACTTTAGAACGACAATTTCGCGTGTGTTTATTGAGCTGCTTTCACATTCATTCCCTCGCATAAGGGAGATCGAGAGACAGAGACAGAGACAAAAGACAAACACTGACAGAGACTGAGAGAGAGAGAGAGAGAGAGAAGAGCAAGGAACGAGAAAGAGCACCAGGGAGAGATAAAATATTGTTGCGAAATGTGCTACAGACACTGCGCGCGCAGACCGCCTGAGCCACGCACGTCATGTCAATATCTATAATCTAAACATATTCCAGGAATCATGAGGGACGCATGACCCGCGGTAAGCGCTCAGCCATATAACGGCCAACAGTATCGTTTTCAGTTTAGTTCTTGAAAGGGAACACGCCATTTTGTGTTATTGATTCCTTTTATCAGATGGAAATATGTTTTCCAGATAACATCGTCCCTGGCGTACGTTTCGGAAAATTGATCGCACAGATGGCCGTGCATTTGTTATCTCCGGACCCCGCGGCAACCATCTGCGCGTTGCGTCGAGCATTACGAAAGCGATCGCAAGTCGTGTCTTGAAACAACCACCGACATTTGTCGTTTTCGGCTAGGTACAGTCCCCAACAATAAAACACACAAACACCCACACATACGACGAGGTTGTTTAAGGCAGCTGCGCTGGGTTCGTTTGGGTTATGCCGCATGGCTGTGGGTGAGCAAATGAGTGTTTCTTATTTTTTTTTTATACTCTCACCAAAAACAAGGCGCGTCTGGCCACAGTGTGCTTAGCACCGCCGCATAAACGTCTTCGGCGAAAGTGCCGCTTTCGTGCTGGTGGAGACTGTAGGCTCGATTTAAGTCAAAATGTTGCGGTATAAAGTTCCTAAAGGACAATACGAAACTAAGAAAGTGATGCATTAAAAGTAAGCATTTGTTCTCTTGTGAAATAAAGAAGTAGACTCAAGTATATTTCTAAATATATCTTCAATATAGAACCGCTTCGTGCATTGTTTCATTTTATTGGTGCGATGCTCTCGCAACAAACTCGCCGTGGCCGCCCATCCAGATCGGCCACTAAAAGGAGCTCTCGTAAAGTATAATTTTAGTAAACATTTAGTAGAATCGAGATACACCACAAGTAATTTTTCTAAGGCATACTGTTTTGCTACATGAGTGCGCAAAAATAGCATATACTTTTAGTGTATATTGCTTTTCCTGAGCCAGACTGACATGACCAAAGAGCCGCAAACAATGCGCACTTTAAAAGAACCGTTTCCAGGGATATGGAGAGGATGGGAATTCAGACCGAATTTGGCAAATCCCATTTTCGCTGAAAGCACGACTATTTCGACAGTTTCCTTGTTTTGTTTTTTTTTTCCTTTTTTTTCTTGTTTTTTTCCTTGGACTCTGGAGTGTTTTTATATACTACTCCCATCCAGAACGTTGTAAGGTCCATTGACTACATTTGCCGTTGAGTTGTCGAATAATCTAATCTAGTAGCCCTTGACTTTGATCGCGAGTAGTTTTAAAAGAAATCGATTGCACCTTTGTTTTTCACTAACGTGAGTAAGACTGATTTTTCCCGGGGCTCTGGCAGTTAATGTCGTGTTTCGCGTTTATGCGTAAACGAGCACAAACTATTGAACTGAATAGACCCCTTTCAAAAGTCCGTCGAGCAACATTGTCGGCCGCCATTGCTTGGGCACGAAGCGCGTGATTGGAGCCGAGTCCTCGCCGAAGGCTGACGTCACACTCGTATCCAATACACGCTCAGAGTACGTGAGCAAGCAATGGCGGACAGTCGTTGGCGCGGACTTTTGAAAAGGGTCTAGTGAGACTCGCGAACAAGCAGGTTCAGAAGTAGAGTTTTGTGTTTTCGGTAAATGCCGAGAAACCCCGAAAATTAACCCCGCCGAGCCGGTTTGATCAAAATCGGTAAAAACCGAAAGATCTCCTAACTTGCGCCTTCCTTCACATATAAAAAAAAAAAAATGCCCGGGAGAAAAAAAAAGCATTTACAATTTTGCTTTGTGTATTCCTCGAACACAGCAACATTGAACTTTCCGCGAGGCTGCTTCTTTCTTCAAAAACACGACCCCTTATCTCGTTCCTTCTTATTTTGTTACCGGGACAGTTTTCGACTATTCTGTACACGAGCATGTTCTCAGGAGGTTGGACATGATTCCCGCGTCCTGTTTCTTCGACATAAGGCCCGATAAACACCGATTTCTTGTCCGACACCGAAAATTGACACAGAAAAACATCGAATCAGGAGGAAACAGATACCCCCCCCCCCCCAAAAAAAAAAGACAAGAAAAAAAAACGAATTCTAAAAAAAAAGAAAAGAAATAATACTAAATTCCGAAAACAACACGTAACCCTATTCATAAGCAATGTAAAGCTATGGAGTTCAAACGAATCAGTGTTGATCCCACATATAACAGGCAACAGGGGTCTCACTCTAACATGGAGGAACCGCGAGGAGTACAATACGGTGCTTGCTCTTGCAGCCAAGGCGCGATCTAACGCAAGGATTTCGCGCCTGCATCGCTGATCTCTACTAGGGGGCTGGATGGCGCATTGAGCAGACAGCTATGAAGCCACCGGAAGTAAGCGGCTTGTCCCAGAAGTGAGCGCTTGACAGGCTTTTCAACTCTTCCGGGTGCTGGTTCGAACAGCGTTCTGCAGGGCGCTGGGATTTTACTTGTCATCCCAAGAGAACCTGCTTGTTGAGGAGTAAAACAGTGCATGCGGATCCGACAAGTCTCCTGGGAAGCCATTCGATGTGAAAATTTCGAGATTCTAGTTGATCAAGTGTGCGTATGTCCCACGTTCAAATGCTTATTCTCGGGATTTAATCCAGAAGGGGAGTATTGAAACCCATTCAAAAGACAGAAAAACGCATGGACCAAAATGTCGACTGAATGCACTAGGAAGCCCAGCCCACGCCCGACTTCCGGGACAAGCATCGAACTTCCGGTGGCTTCACTTGTGCCAAGCTCGGAGAGCAGCTAAGCGTCTGAATTCCTTAGTCAACACCACCTAGAGAATAAAAAAAGTCAGTGTGCAAAAATATTGACGTCATGACTGTGAGATCGAGCGTGGAAACAGATTGGGCACAGCGTTCGGCTGGGTCTCGTTTCCAATCAACGCGTCGGAGCAAGTTCGGCATCGGGCTCGGGTCCAATAGACCCTTTCCGAAATTGAGGAATGATGCATAGGTTATGCGCTGCCGCCATTATTTTGTCGCGTCGCTTCCGGCGTGAAGCCCGTGACTGGTTCCGAGTTCGCGCCGAGCACTGACGCAGCCTCGATGGAGTGCGTTTCGATCCGAGTGCGATCCGAATGCTGGCGAACTCACAGTGCACGACCAACTAATGGTGGCCGCACATAATATATGCATCCTTTGTAATTACGAAAAAGGGTTGCCGACATATCCGACCGTAATGGCGTTGTTCCATGGAGGAAGAGGAGGGTGTTCGAAGGGCCCAATGATTCTAGGTGGTGTCGCATTTGATGTTAGCCCCCGTTAAACCAAGACGAAATGTAACGGACTTGCACGCGACATCATGGCGCCATGCTGGTTGCCATGACTACTTGTTCACGCGAAGAAATACAAACTCGGTAGTGAAAATGTATGCTGCAAACAAAAGTTCGCGCTGAGCACCAGCAAGACCACCACGAGGACAGCTGAAGCGACGTCGGTGCGAGCCAAGTACAGGTATTGATACCTCGACAGAATTCGCAAAATACTCGCTTTTCTCTCAAATTCATGCGTTCAAAAGCAGCCGACGATAACCGCTGTCACCGGGGACAACGGCTCGTAATGTAAACAAGGCCGAGCAGAAAGAAACCAGAAGAGACGTCGCAATGCATGCCAGAAACGACGGCTGGGATATTCAAAGCACGAAACTTCTTCCGCCGTACCATCCCCCCCCCTCTTATCCTACCCCTAGTTCGCGGGTATTTGAATTTCAAAGTAGCTCTTTTTTATTATTATTTGTTTATTCGTCTTCCGTTCGCCAACGCTCGTGGCCTATAGTTGACAAAGCGTGGGACGGCTAGAGCAAAAAGTTTCGGGTTCAATGCCCGTACATAGCGTACACCAGACTCGCCGAATTTGTTTCTTGACTTTGGTGGAAGTGCGCCCGCAGTTGAAACGCGCGCGCGAAACTCGCGGGCAAAGCAAAATCAAAGTTTACAGATTGCGAACGTTTGCGCAGTTGAGAGGTCGGACCTGTTCCAGAGGTATTCCGACACGCGGATAAACGGAACAATTTATTACAGATATTACTGAACCACGAAAGGCTTCGTTATACTTCGTTTCAGCTTAAGGCCAGACGCCGCCGATGCTACGAGGTAATGGGACCAATTGACCGGCGTGAAAAGCGCAACTCACTGGGCCTTTTCTGTTTGATTGGTTTAGCGATGATAGAACACGTACATAAATATGACAAACACCATGACGGTGCGGTTTTGACGCTCTCTGATCAACTGGTTAAGTCTGGAATTTGCAAAAAGGTATAGTGGTGAAGTCGCCTCAGCCTTGAATATCTCCCCTTACCCCCCCCCCCCCCAAAAAAAAAAAAAAATAAACAAACAAAAAACAACAAACAGGGTTCTAAAAAATTAACCGGCAAAACTTTTTGAAAACAGAAGCTACCCAACGGCAGAGTTGGCCAGCTGCCCAGTTGACTCCTCCTGTCGGTTTCAGCTGCGTCGTGGCGGCTTGTCAAGGTCAGAGCCATATATGTTGAGAGTTCACTCAATAATTGGTAAGAATGGGACGACAATAAGGACACGTCGTCATTGACCGAAATTGTTTCGATGACCTTGAGCGCGTTGATTGACAGCACTTGTGACCAACCACCAGTCACGAACATTATCCTATAGGCAATGAGCTTAACCTATATCGTCCAATCACGATTTCTGGGTAAGAATATATTAAAGTATTTTATTTCAGTACGTTAGTGTAGAAATTCGGGACTCTTCGTAACTGAAAGGGCAACAGAATGCACTCTTTCTTTTGATTGCAGCCGCAGCCGCGGCCACTACGGAGTGGACGGTAACAACCGCGGACTCGGCTCCGTGGGAGTTACGACCCTAAGCCCAAACGCTCACCCCATGTTCGCAGTTTAGCCTAATGTTTCAGAAAATATTTCTCGTCAATGTATCCCTTTATGGCTCAGTAAACGCACTCAGCACCTTAAAACTCGCTATTTCCATCAATCTCTTTCAAATATCAATTCATGTACTTTCCACCTCAAGCACACGAGCACGCACACACGCGCGCACGCACGCACGCACGCACGCACACACACACACACACACGCACACACGCACGCACGCACGCACGCACGCACACACGCGCACACACACACACACACACACAAAGAAAAAAAAGAAAAAAACTTGCGTCGCGATACGCGTTTTTTTTTTTTTTCAAAGTTTATTTCCGATCATGGCCTCTGAGATTCCTAAGCGCTTCTCAGATATTTTTACTTCGCAGGATCACCGTGGCGTGGCAGTGACGCCTTTCAGCCGCAGTGGCACATCATGTGCAAAAAGACGCGGTCTGCAGACATGAAGAAGGAACTATCGGCGGGCAGGTCTCGAGCACGCTCGAAGCACATGCCTGCTTCGTGGTGTCCTTCGAACATGTCTGGAGACCCTATTTTGTTTGATGTATTCGCGGTGTGTCCGCGGCATTAATGAACGCATCTGATACCTTCGGTCTCGAGGCTGGTTGACAAACTTGCGTTTGCGTGTTACCGACTGCGCTGCGGCCACTTGTTCTAACCACGTACCTACGACGTGAGGACACGCTGGCGCCATCTATGAAGTAGCCCTGGCGCCGTTTGGAAGTTTCCCTGGAGCACTTCCGGCGTGCACATTATTCCAAGTTTTCTTTTTTCTTTTTTTGCGCTTAAGATAACTCTAACAATGTTACAAGAAACGATTTCTCCTATATAGCGCCTATGGATTTGATTTCGCAAATACTGCAAAACGTTCATTCCAAGTCCGAGATCAGAAGCGTTCCAGGGCGACTTGCACGCTGCAGCGCCACCTCGTTTCAGCTCCGCGCAACGCGACGCGGTGGAGTGCAAGAAACCGTAGAGCAGGATCGGTCACACTTAAACGCAAGTATCTGAACGAGCCCTATCCCGATGTCTCAAAAAGACAATTATTATTATTATTATTATTATGAAATCTGACTTTCTGTTTGACCCCAAAGGATATGCAGCTTCCAGCAGGGGGTGAGGACGAGAGAAGAACGCAGTAACTCGTAGGTGGGTTTGGATGCGATGAATTGAACTTGTTTGAGTATATCCAAGCAAGGGGGGGGGGGGGGCGCTGCCGAGCACAATCAGCTTGAACATGAAATCGCGAAAGCTATATGATTGTGCTACAATAAAAAAGGACGTGGACGCGAAGGTGTCTTCTTTCCCGTCCACGTCCTTTTTAGTGGTCTCAGTGGAGGGTCCATCGGTGCCACGCACCGGGACCACGGATGTCCGCATCTACGCCCCGCCGTTTCGAAGCGGCCCCAACGCGTGGGACCTTTACCTCTAGATTATTAAATTGACCCTATGGCTTAAAACCCTCTACGGAATGCTACACCACCTCCCAGGCAGCGCAGAGATTCAATCCATTCATTAACGGCAGCGGAGTCTCCCTTGCAATAAATGAAATGTTCGCCGGCGTTCTGTGCAATACTACAGAGCTTCACAAGGTCGAAAGAGGAAGAGAGAGAAATATGAGGAGGAGGGAAGGGAAAACTAGCAAGATGAGCAGCTCGTCTAAACCGACAGATCAAAGGACACGCCCGAAAGTTTCGAGATTAGATGACAATGACACGCCCTGGCTGCAGCACGCCCGATATGTGATCACTTTGGCGAGCATGGGGCGGCCTCTTCAAAGCTTAGCGTCATATGCGAGAAATCGCCGCTCCTTCCTCGATTCCGCCTGCCTGCGTGACGGCGAAGGGGAGGGGGGTATGACATCCGCTGGGACGGGGACATTGGGAGAAGACGGATCGATCGATTAATCAATTTCACGGGGACTACTATACCGTCTCGGCGGTGTCGGGCGCTCAGAAGGAAAAAAGGAAAGGGGGGGGGGGGACCGTGATTTCGTCTCCTAATTATTTGCCGGGCCGTAAAAAGTTATATCAAAAAGTAAGGAAGTTGGAGTTAGAGGTATCGGTTGAAACGCCATCAATGGTGACGTGAAAATCGGAACTCAGACGATTAATTGCTGATTTATCAGCAAAAGGGGGAAGGTGTATATGACTGCGTTTTCAAACTATGTCAAAGCTAGTCATGATCATCATGTTAAATTAAAGGAGAAAAAAATAATAAGACCCCTTCACCGTGTAAGGAAACGAGAAAAACGGACCTTTTGTCGTCACGAACAGGTGCTTCGAACATGAGAGAAATTAACAAAAGAGGAATAAAAGGATCTGTTTACGTGAAAAAAGAGCACGGACAGACGTGGGAACATGAGTTAACGATAGAGAAGTTTCCCAAGAACGCAGTAATGAGTATAATGAAGTAAATAAAAGCTAGATGAAGATCAGAGATCGAAAGTGAGAGAGCGAGAGAGAGAGAGAGAGAGAGAGATGGAAATAGAAACAGACGGAAAAGGTTTGAAAGAATGGGTAAGGCCAAAACACGAACGCTACAGGACGGAAGAAAGATGGAAGAAGCATACGAGGAAACGAGAGAGATGAACGGAGAGAACCGAGAAAATATACACAGCGACCGAACCAAGAAACAACAAAATACGAATAAAGCACGGTTGAATACAAGCTGGGTTAGACAAGATGGGCAACAAACACGACGAAAGGAAAAAGAGAGAGAAAAAAAAACACACGACACGTTGTTAGGAACGTTTCAACGAGTACGGCGGCAGCGCACACGCACGCATACATATGCGTGCCAACCGCGGGAGAAAATATTTTCCTGTAGAAAAAAAAGTGTTAAAAAAAAAAGACTCGCGTTGGAGAGAGAGTGGCGTATGGCCCCACGGGTTGACGTTGATGAATATAAATTCACCGGGGGAGCGCAATAAGACCCAGTCTCATCTTAAACTTACGTCCAACTCATGTTGTTGATTTCTTTTTCTTTTTTTTTTACAAAAAATGGTTTGGCAACGCAGGAATTTTTGAGAAAAAGGAAAAAAAGTGCTACGAATAAAAAAACGAACAAAACAAAAGTAAAAAAAAAACACTCGAACGTCAGGCGTTTTGTTTTGTCCTTCGGCGCAGCTGACACGACGCTTTATAATAAAATTTTAATTATTTGCGAGTGGTCTCCTAGTTCCGAGGATCAGTATACAGTTTCAGCCTAAACGCCAATGAATCAGTAACGAGTTTTAGAATAGCGTGCCCCGAAAGCATTTGTATACTAAAAAAAAAAAAGAGCGTCGTCACCGTCCGCCAATCCGAAACGAGGTTTGGGTTCGGCGAATGTGCACTGCCGACGAGGCTATTTCCTTGAGTATACGCAAAGCATTTGGGCATGCCATTGTAAAACCCGCCAATAGAGAGTTTTCGTAAAGAGTTTCCGCGGACCATCAATGTTCTAGGAAACCAACTATGAGATTCGGGACTCTGTAGGCGAACCTAGCGCTGCGAACGCGAAGTAGCGGCGTCTTCGTTGCAAGAAAAAGAAAAAAAACGGTCTAGGAAGTTTTAACAGGAAAAAAATAAAAAAAAACAACACATGTATCTTGTTTTGAATTAGGCTCAAGCGTTTCTAAAGACGAAGTCACCAGCTAGTTTCCTTTTTCGAGCACTGTATTGAAAACAAAAATGGCTATCCTCGGACACAACCGTCTGTCCTTTTTTTCTTCTCTATTAATTAATATACTGGATGTATTTTTTTTTTACTTAACAGATTTGTTTAAAAAAAGCCGTGCAAGTTATAGGTATGTGGTTTGTGCACGTGAGTTATAGGGCCAGGGAACAAAGCCGGCTAGTCGTAACGATCAGTCGGGTAATTAACTAAAACTCGTGAATTAACTTTTAATATAATGAAAATAGACACATGGTTCCTATTAGAAACTTGCTGAGCGTCACCCGAAAACCACTAATTTAACTCTTTTTAGAAGGACATAAAGCATGCATGGGCAGCATATTACGGCGTTCTAAAAACACACTCAATGCGGACGCGTTTCTAGATTTCGCTTTCTTATCTGGAGCGCACCTTTGCGCCCGCGGTCCTGCCCCCCGGTGGTCGCGGCGCGAAGCCACCCCTCGCCTCCCCCGTAGCATGGAGGGAAGTTGGGCGCACGTGTGTTGCGCGTCTCAGCCACCGGGGAGCAGGACCACGGGCGCAGAGATAAGCTACGATAAGAAATCGAAACCTGGAAACGCATCCAAATCGAGCGTTTCTACGGAACGCCGTAAATACTGCCTCCTAGGTTACATCCTTCTAAAAGAAGTGATTTAGTGGTTTTCAATGAGGCTCAGCAAGTTCCTAATTTGAACCAAATGTATACTTTCACTAATCAAAAAGTTAATTAAGAAATCTTAAATATTGAGCCGACTGATCGCTACTATTAGTCCCCTATACAATGTCCTCCTGACCGTATAACTCACCTGCACAAACCGCATAAGTGTAACTTTCACGGCTTTTCTAAACAAACTGGTAAGTTTAAAAAAAAACTATAAAAATACATAACCGAGAAAATAAAATAATCTCATTTTCTTTCACCGCAAAGTGGCAGCCAATGTCTATTTATAGAAGTAGACATTGGCTGCCACTTTAGCGGTGCTAGCTACTCCTTTGCGCTTCAGAATATTTAGTGTTCATTCACTGCTCAAAGCTATTATCTAATGGCCATGTAAAACACGCTGCAAAACACTCTAATGAATAATAGATAATACATTATGATGCGTTGTTTTGTTTTTTAGCTACTAACAGAGGTAATCAAAGGGTTATCTCAACAGCTGTGGCGATCTCAAAGGACAAGTCAAGGCTGGTAGCGCGGTTCCCATATATTTGCGGGAATATATATACGGGTGTTTCAGAGAACGCAGGCCAAATCGCTCCTGCGTAAACTACTCATCGCAACGAAAAAAGGATTGTGTCGTTGTGGTCCTGAGCCAGGGGCCCATTTAAAAAAATTATTAAAGTCCCGGATAATTAGGTTGTTAACTATTTTTGCGTAATTTACCTTTTCTATTGTGTTTAAGGGCATGGTTTCAGTTAGAAAATTGCTCAGCATCACCGAAAAATACTGAATCAACAAATTGCGGAACGATAGAAGGCACGCGCAGCATTTTACGGCTTTCTGAAAAACCGCACAAATTCGACGGGTTTTTAAGTTTCGGTTTGCTATCGGAGCGCATCTCGGCCCCGACGGCACCGCGCCCCGTGGAGAAATAGTGCAACCAGCCTCTGCTGCGTCGCGCGAGGACAGCGCAGCAGTGGAGAGGCGGACGACGGATGAGAGGAGAGCCACATGACTGGCGCCCCGCTGCGGCGAGACGCCGAAACACACTTCCCCGAGCGAACAAGTGTGTTTCGGGTCCTCGCCGCTGCAAAAGCTGTGCACTGACGTCCAAGGTTCCCGGTAAATGGCTCTATGATGCTCTGTGCTACCAGATCATCGCGTTCCAAATCTGCGATCGGGCACTGTATACGGCTCCGTAGTCGAACAGCCAGTCTTTGTAAGTATTGAGGAGGATATATGGTTTACCTCACTCTGGGCAGTGCACGTGCTAACCACGCGGTTATGTTTTAGTTTTCATAGTGCATAGAAGCTTGCCATTGCACGTGCTTGCACAAGCAGAGGAAGTTGAAGTATCCACACTCTTTGGGTTGTGAAAAAATTGCACCAGGCGGCGATACACAAACTCCTCGCCGCGAATAGGGCATCTGGCCGATTCCGTTTCTCTTGAACGAGCGGGGAACTACGTGCACTTGCAAGCTTTCGAAGGCTAGATACGTTCACGCGCACGCTGCATGCGCTTGCACGGATGGGTCACCAGTCGAACACAATGCTTGCAATTCTCTGTGATAAAAATTGCTTAAAGGGAAGCTGAAGAGGTTCTTCAACGAAACGAGTTGGAGGGGAATTCTACAGAATCATTATCCCGACAATCTGAACATCACGTTCATTTTCCCCCAAGATGTAATTAATAAGAGCGAGAAAACACGAAAAACCTCCCAACAATCGTTATGTCATAAAGGGCATTTCGGCCGGCAAGCAGGTGTCGCTCGTGTGGGTAGCGCGTGCAATTGCAAGCTTGCGAGATATATTCCCTGGCCCTGACACCGGTCGTGACGTATTTTTCT
The DNA here is from genome assembly GCA_037355805.1 of Ixodes ricinus. Classification (NCBI taxonomy): domain Eukaryota; kingdom Metazoa; phylum Arthropoda; class Arachnida; order Ixodida; family Ixodidae; genus Ixodes; species Ixodes ricinus. The sequence continues at coordinate 63,461 of JAZHYW010062227.1, read as the reverse complement.
GACCTTTTTCGAAAATAGCGAGAGTGCGCGTCCGTAGCTTTGATAGGCGCTGAAGATGCGCGAGAACGCAGGTTCCGAAAACTCCTTTATGACGACGCAACACTTCGGGAAGTTGGAGCTTCGGCGGTACTTTGAAAATGAGTTCCTGCAGCCACCGTGCACCAAACTGAAAAGTAATCTAAATATTCACGATCCTGGAGACCAAATGAAGACGACTTAGGTGTTCTTACTCAAACACTGAAAAGCTTCAGCGTCCCTTTAATCCTACTCCGTTACTTCCATATCGGAAACAAAACGTGAGCACTTTTGAAAGCCCACAACACCGACTTCCCCTAAAAACGCAAAGGAAACAAATTCATATAGAGTTTCGGAGAAACAAAGGTGTCATAGAAGGCAAAGGGCCGCGCAAAACTTCCTTGGCTTTCTCCTCTTCAATAGTCGGACGGACTGAGTGGGACTCAAGAACGCCCTTCCATTTCGAGCCACACATCTAGAAAATAGGTCAGGTCTATAAAAGTTATAAGCGAGGCCACGAAACAAACAGAACAAAGTTAGGGAGGTTCCGAAAGGCCTCTTCCATTTCGATTTCCGATATGCGCAACCCTCGCATCACTTTCGCCATTTCTGCTTTGTCAGTCCCGCTTTCGGAGATTCGCGGGCGAGGTTGCAGAGATATCTCGGAGAAACGGGCACTTGTAAAGCTGGTTTCTATAGAATGGCGCGCATTCGACCGTAGTCTCCGTCTCGAGAGTTCTTCTGCGCAGCGTTAAACGGATATCAGGTAATATTACATTATACAAAAAAATGTCTTTAGACATGCTCGAAGGATACAGATGTGTATGAGGCAAGCATGCTTGGGACATATACTTAGGTGTGTCCGCGGACAATTATCTCATCGTATCTGCAGCGGACCGTGTCTTTCGTATCATGTACCAGCCGCGCGTGTCCACGGTTTTATGAGCGGTATGGACGCGATAGCGAGAGACTTTCCACCGTCGTGCTTTCCCGGACAGAGTTTTCGTGCAAAACTAAAGACTCTCAATACGCGTCGCTTCGGAGTGCTCAGGACACTCGAGCCTTCTTGGTGCTCCAAATCATCGCTGCCAAACCTATATCTAAAGATCTACAAAAAACAAAAAAAAACAGTTTTTTTTTCTTCTTAGGAATATGAAAACCGTTCGCGGCAGAGCAACACGACGTCCCCCGAGCTTAGTGACACCGCGTGTATAGGAAGATCGTGGAAGCAGCAATTTTCAAATCGTACAACGATTGTCGGTCGACCACGGCGCCACCTTCGCATTATGCGCAAAACATGGCGGCCCCCCCAACAAAACCGAGAAATGCAGCGCCCATACACTCTGATGAGTCTAAGCTGAGCTTCGTCATTGGCCCTGGTGCCAACTATGCGCGTTGTACAGCGAGGCTCACCGCTGAGCACAACTGAGGGCGGCTACGCAAGACGGCGGGACGAAGCGGGACGAATTAAGGGACATCGCCGCCTGCATCGATGAGTCAGCGCCACACCGCTGACCAATCGCAGCAGGCGGCGATGTCCCGGTCCCTTCGTTCCGCCGCCTTGCATTTGCATGGCTCAACTGTCCAGTCGCCCAACCACGCGCCTCGCGCCCCATGCCTTTGTACCGCGCTCGCTCCTCGCGCGCCCGCCGCATCGTCGCCAAAGTTCTGGGCGCCCGGATTCCCCGCAAACCTGAAATTTTCAAACAGCAATAGCGAGGGCGATCGGTGGCCGAGTGGTCTAGCGTACACCAGCTCAGAGCACGTGGAGCGTAAGCTCGCGCTGCAGAACCCAGGGATCCTGGGTTCAGACCCCACCCCTGCCCATTTCCATCTGGATGAGCATCGTACCGGCGCGCGGTCGATCGTATCACTACTGCGTGGTGCACGTTAAAGACCCCAGGTTAGCGGTTGTGCCGCACTGGCCAAATTGCTCATCTATAGTTGAGACATCAGACGCCCAACTGAGGCAGACTAACTTCTGGCTGTATAAACATACAGGCGACAATTTGCTTTGAAACATTAATAGTTCGCAAACGTACGACCAGGAAAATACGACAAGTATTAAAAAGTAAAAGAAGACTTCGGGTAATTAGCCTGCAAATATGGCAAATAGCTAAAAGCTGCCGCTTCAACAATGGCATACCCTGTCAATATCGCAAACTGCGGGAGTAGCTCCTCCTCCATCCCCCCCCTTCCCCCCAAAAAAACCTCCTAGATAACAAAGACGTAGTGCTGATAGAGATGGCGTCATCAGAGAAGGCCGACGCTGGCCACACGCTGGACACGACGATTGCGTCAACGTTCGCCTCCAACCTGACTCGAAGCCGAGGGCTGACGCAGCACTCGTTTCCAATCTGTGTCCAGCGCTTTTCCCTCGCTGGTGACGCAAAAATGTCAGCATTACGGCCTTGCCTTCTAGGCGATGTTGTTCCCCCCCCCCCCCTACACACACACACACACACCACCCGCCCGCTCCCTCTAACCCCTCGTGAAGACGGGGCACAGCATATCAAGCCGGGGGCGCAGTCATTTCGTCTATATCGGCTCGGAGTTTGCTGCGCTCGGCTAGACGCCCATTTCTCCGCCAATGCCGGAACGCAGCTCACGTCTCCGCATAAACGCTGCTGCCGGATTATTGGGGGAAAAAATGAAAAAGGAAGATCGTTTCGCTCGCAGGGGTTCGGCTTCGCAGCACGCTAATGCGATCGGCCAGGGAAGAAAAAAATAGAATGAAGTCAATCGAGAACGACAGAGACACAAAATTAATCGTCCCTATTCAGAGCTCGAGTTGATCCAGCTCGCCGTAACCTGATCCCACTAACCTCACACGCGTGCAGTAAGCCCGACACGAAAAGGGGCTGGAGGTACGAGAGTCACTAACAGTATGAGAACGACAGGTCGAAGGGGTTCCCGGTGCCCCGCCTTTAGTGTGAGCTTCCTCGGATAACGCACCGGCGTCTCGCGAGCCCCAAGCGTGGAAACGCAGCCAAGGCGCGACGCCAGGCCAGGCCCCAGAGAGACGCCCCGCCGTTCTTATTCTGTCGGCGACTATCTGGCGCACAAGTCCGTCCGCCCCTGGCGCACCTCGTGCTTTTGTTTGCCCCTTAAAACGCGGCCACCACTTGCTTTTGTTTACCCCCCGCTTCGACCAATGGCGGCGCTCGCTTGACTGCTCTCTCATCGCGCCCCCGTTCCTTGCTCGTTCTTTATGTGTCGCCTTTGAATGGCGTGATCCTCCGAGCGTACCGACGCACCTGAAGACGCAATTTCTGGGACACTTCCTCGATGTATATCGAGATCAACGCGCTGTTCACAAACAGGCCGTCGTTTGCAACCCAGAGATCCTGGGTTCGAGCCCCACCCTGCCCGTTTGAATCCGATGAGCACCTACCGGCGTGCGGTCGTGCATCACTACCGCGTGGTGCACGACTTAAAGACCAGGCCAGCGGTTGTACCGCACTGGCTAAATTGCCATCTACACCCTGTGATTCGTCGCAACTTAAATGGCTGACCAACTACACGCTGCATAAAAATCCCCACAACCCCAATTATTATTAGGCCGTCGTTTGCCCAAGTATAAAAATTTCACTCAACAAACTGACGGCGGACGCGCTATCACGCCAACTACATCTATAGCTCAAATTCTAACAACGACGACTTCCAGAGGTGGAAGAACCCATAACAGCAATCGCTGTAAAACGTGAAATCCATACCTACGGCGGCCGCGTCCACTAAAAGACGCGTCTGACTGATGCAACAGTCGACAGATGGCGGCACCAGACATGTACACGTTACCCCCCCCCCCCCCCCCCCCCGGAAAAGTAACTAAATGCCGATCCTCGTTACTTGCTCAAAAAGTAACTTAATACGTAACTCGTTACCGATTCTCAAAAGGAACGCGTTACTTTACATTAAAAGTAGCGAGTTACTTTTCTCGTTACTTTGACAACCAAAAAACAACAGTTTTTTGTTTTTTTATCAGTAGTCGTTGCATTTAAGCAGCAGCTGCCTCTCGAAGTTTTCACCAGTTATGCTTTCCCGCTTCATTGAGAAACATCTCCGGCGACGCTGAAGAGTCGTTCTACTGACGCGCTCGAAGGAACGGCAGTGTTGGGCTTCAGGAAGAGCTGGTGAATTTAGTGTTCTCCTCTCTCTTTTGTTCCCTCTGCTTCTAAAGTTCGAAGAATTAAGTGCCGTCCCGTACTGGCCGCCTCCGGGTTTACATTCGGTCTGTAGGCGGTTCCAGAAGGTTCGACCAACGAACCTTACTGTGGTCTCTGGGTGAAGGACATTACGAGCTGTGAGATCTCGACTGGCGTGTTCAGCCATCAAGGTTGCTATACGGTCATACTGTTTAGTTGTTCTTCGGGATGCCCATCTGCCCTTGTAGAAATAGACGCATACTCAGGTTATAATTAAAACGAGGCTGTTTAAACGTTGTTGTGCATGTTACTCCTCAAAGGTAACGAAATACCGTCACTTTTTATTTGGCCCTATAAGTAAAGGCCCGTTCACACTCTTGCAACCGAGTACAACCAAAACAGGCCGAGACTTGTTAAAACCTCTTAAAAATTTCTTAGTACGAGAGAGCACACTGGCACGCTGGCGCCATCTATGCGGTGACCCTGGAACTGCATTTCACAAGAGCGAAGGTTTTGTGGTATTTCCGAGGTCAAATGTGCGTAATACCGATGAGAGAGGCTTGTTTATAACGTTAACAAAAGTTCTTCGAGCCAAGAAAAGAAGGATGATGCGCGAGAAAAATAGAAAATATGCCGGATCCCCAAGTTCACACTGCTACCCAATAGATGGCGCCAGTGTGTCCTCTCGTTCTAAGAGGTTTCAAGGAACCGGTCGCAAGAGTGTGAACGGGCCTTAACAAAGAATAACAAAATACGTTCACACATTCCATTCCTAAAAAAAAGTAGTTAAATACGTTATTCGTTACCGAAAAAAGTAACTAGATAGAAGTAACTTGTCACTAGTGACGCGTTACGTACATGTCTGGGCAGCACGAAAAATCGTAGGCGGCTAGAGAGCTTGTATTAGAGAGAGCGCTCAACTGTACGATCGGGGTCACTGTGGTTCATGCGGCCGCGCTCTGGCAATGCGAGCTGCCTGAGGGGGTGACGAACGTACGTTGGTCGTCTCCAAGCCTTTCCCCCGTGCTTTCCTCCTTGCCACGCCGAGACGCGGTGCATGCGCACTTGCGATCAATCTCCGCCATTAAGTTGCACCCCATGTCTAGAGATGCAGCCTCTCTGCAATCAGGCTCCCGACGGGCAAAATGCTTACAGGGGCACTGACACCTCAAAATCATATTTTTTTTTATTATCCGAAACGATTGAAAACGGTGCCGGGACATTACCCTCAAAATTCGAAACTTGGGAATTCAGTATTTGTGAATTAAAAAAACAATTTCCAAATGCCGAATTTGAAGTTCCCGCGCGGTCCCCGCCAGTGCAGTGAGTCAACTTTTGCGGTCTCCTGCGACTCGACTTTTTCTCGGACCTCCGCTGACCCGATGCGAGGAGGAGGCGAGCTGGCGGGATAGAAGGGAGCTGGCGCGGGAAAAAAACCGGTTTCTTCGCCGACTCGCCCATCTGCTCGAGCGCCGCCGAGTTTTCTGAGGGAGGACACAATTCTAGGAAGGGACATCTCACCGAACTCCGATTTTGGGTATTTCAAAAGAGGGGCCGTAGTGCGTTCGCAATTGCGTTAAAAAACATGTTTTACGATTGCCGTTATTAAATGTTATAGAAATGTCGCCTACAAAGCTTCGAAATTTTCTGATTTTTGACGTCATCGATCAAAAGAAGGGAGGAGGTAGCGGCGGGAGATTTAAACGCCCAAAATAAAAAGGCGCGCGCGCGCGCGAAAATTTTTTTTTCGCGATGCGGTTTTTTTTGCGTGTTTATGACTACAACTTGCGTCGTTTTAGAGAATAAAAAAAATACGACCTTTAGGGTGTCAGTGCCCCTTTAAGTCGTTTTTTTTGTGTTAGAAGCGACGCGTTTTGTTTTTGCACGAATTGACGGCAAAATATTTTTTTATTCTATCAATAAAACATGAAAAATTAAGACAAAACAAGAACAACAAAACAGATATGTTCTCTCGTTCTCTTTTTTTCGACAATTATTTGTGGCTACCTGTCGCCGTCTGCTTCGCACTGTCCGGTTGTTGCCACGTCTCTTTTCTTGTCAGCAGTCTTCATCCGTGCTGCATTCGGGTGTAGGTCATCTTCATGGTGCGACTGATAAGTGGATTGCATGCACATCGCCAACGACGCTTATATTGGCGAGGAACGCTTTCAATACGATGATGCTACATAGTGATCCTGGTGCGTATTGAGATCGATCCCCGTCGAAGATTTGAATGGACGGAAATGGCGATCGCCATGGCAACGGAGACCGATCAGCCAATCAGCTTGGTCGTCTGTATGTTAGCATCTTGTTTGCGACCGGCTAGCGAACGGCACTACTTTCCTATGGATCCAGCGAGTTTAGGTCTTGTTACATCGCGTCTGTGGAACGGGAGACCACTGGTCAAATCGGTTTAATCAAATCCGAGCCTGGCGTTCGTCTGCCCGCGCACCCCGCGCTCCCAGCTGATAAGCGCCAGTTTGTCAGACAGTACCAAAGCCTCCTCTATACTGACAAAGCCTGGCAGATCGTCACGTGACGCGGTCACCGAAAGTGAAAAGGTAGAGCGTGAGCAAGAGTGCTGTAACGGGCGCCCCGCTGCGGCGAGACACCGAAACACACACTTTCTCAGAGCGATGGAATGTCCGCTCGTGACTCTCGCGTCCTCGGCCACCGCTTCTTTCTCGTCGGGTTTGAAGACCAAGTTCTCGGGTCCTCGCCGCTGCAAAAGCTGTGCGCGGAATACCAGACTCCCCGAGAAATGCTCTGTGCTACCAGATCCTCGGGCTCCAAATCTGCGACTGGCACTCTATGGCTCCGCCATCGAACTGCCACGCTTTGGAGTATAGAGGAGGCTATGTCAGTACATAACAGGTCTGACCTCTAATTCTTCCAACCAGAGCTCAGCGTTCTCATGTCCCCGCACGCTCTCGCTCCCCTCTCCCTCAGTTTCTCGACGCATGGACGCATACTGCGACGACGGGTGCCCCATACGTACAAGCGCGAACAGCAGGAGCGTCAGTCATTTCGGCCGGCTTCAATGAACCTGTATCCTAAAATACTTCTGCGTGTGCGTGCCTGGTCTTCCACCTTTACGGTAACGCCATAGTAATCTGCCCATTCGCTGCAGCTTTGGCAACGTCGGCTATATACTTATTTGCATCCGGGCATGAAACGTGCTCAGCTCACTCCAGAACACACGGCCGCTGCAAATAAAGAGCGTTCAGCTACGTCAAAGCATCCAATTACCCCTTTGCGAACAAGAAAGTGCCGTAATGTTCACGTTAACTTTTCGAGAAAAAAAACAAAAAAAAAAAACAGCATAAGCTTTATGCATTACTGCATAAGCGACCGGAAAAGTCATTAATTCTCATTATTCACCGATGTACGAGCAAGCCGTCGTTCTCATTCGAGAAATTGGGAAAAGAAGCCGGGAAAGATATATTCCTCGATCGGACAACAGAAAACAAAAAAGATGTTTTTTTGTTGGTTCTGTTAGCGGATTGCCTTACTCGAATGAACTCCCGCTTCTTTATTTATTATTCCAATCGTTTGCCTCCACCGGTTTCTAATATCACGTAAGTACAAAAAAAAGCAGACCACCTCGGGATCGGATATTCCTCCTCCGATTTCCCTCCCCGACGGACAGCGGTTAATTAATTTTGCTCCCGACGTCAGATGTAATGAACGCTAGACCGAACAGCGCGATAAGATGGCTGTTTGCGGCACGCCAAATCTCCGCTGTAGATATCCCTTCCCATTTCGCTAATCTGGCAAAAAAAAAAAAAAAGAAGAAAAAAAAAAAGAAAAGAAAACCTTATCGGAAGAAATTGTTGGGACATATCAGACAGAAACCAATATCGCCTTGCTTAAATAAAACACACATACACACACAAAAACTGCCTCGATTATTTCGATAAACCCGAGGAGCATAAAAAGCAATGACTCGAGCATGCGTAATGGACGCCTTACTGATTTCCTCTCCCGAAAAATGCAGTATGACTTTTCTGCTCTCCGGATTATGGAACCGGAAATTTGTTTCTGGAAGCCCGAAATCCAGATTGCAGACAAAGGAATAATGACGAAAATAATCCCCGGAGAAGGGGAACAAGAGGGACAAGGACAAACACAAATCTCCAAACACAGCTAGGTGACTCTTGTCCAGCTCAGCTTGCACCTTGCATTTAATTGCCTTATAATCATAAAGGAATAATTATAGAAAACCTAAAATCCAAATAGAGTCAAGAAGAAACCAGACAGATTTCCGGTTCCATAATTCGAATAGCGAAAAGTTATACTGGATTTTTCGGTAGGGTTATTATGCTTGGTTACGGGCAGATCTTTGCGTGGTTTCGGACACGTTGCACGAACGTCACTTTTATATGCTCCCCAGGTTAATGCCAATGACCGAGACAAGTTTAAAAGAAATATTTATTTATTTATTAAGTAATACTGCGAATCATTCGAGATCTAAACAGGTGTGGGGACACATACACAAGACACACAAACACATCAACTGTACGGATATTTTTCATGGGGTTAAAAGTTGCATCCCAATGACCTTTATAACGTATACAACAAATGCAGGGGATCAACGAGCTCGTCAGGCGCGCATGGTGGTGACAGTGCGCATTTAATGTGGTGAAGTGAGGCTCTCTATCTACAAAACGACTTGACAGAAGCGCTATTAACTGCCAGACTCCTGTAGCTGGTTTCCCTCCTCTATCCAGGACCCGCGACGTCGTTACGTCATCACGTGGAGAGTGACGCGTCGTCACTCCGCTGCCAGCTGCGCGCGACGACAGTTCCCTCTCCCTCATGCCATACTTAAGCGCGAAACACATGGACGACGAAACAGTTCGCACGTCGGATCGGACGGTTTCGTCGTACACGTTGTTCCGCGGTTAAGTCCAGACCTTTGCGCCTGTCCGCCTCCTTCCCGAGTAGCGGAGCAAAGGCGTTGGGCTGCGGATCGCACAGTCCGGGGTTCGGTACACGCAGAATCTAGGTAATCATATCGAAGTATTATTATTTGTGACTAAGTACGCACTCTATATGCTTGGCCTGAGTATGCATCGCCTCTTATGGGATATGAACGCTTCATGTTGCCCTTGCCTCGCGGGTAACGGCTTTTCGTCTCACTCGAGCATAATGTGCTTTAACTACCCTTATTAAAGCGCAATTGGATTTTTGGTCTCGAGTATTTGCTGCACAAATACAGGCACAGAGCATATAGCTTTTCCCCCGCTCCTATTGAACTCCAGAAAAAATAGCAAAAAAAAACAAACGTATTTAGCAATGGCAGAATCCCGTCGAGACAAGGAACATTAAGGTTCATTATCGTGCTGCTGCAACATGAGAATACATTAGAGATCACAAAGAAAACATTGAAACATCATACTCTGACAAACAAGGCACCGTTCAATGCCTAAGGCGCCGATGCACATCAGGCATTCTGCTGAACTCTGCTTTTATGAATGTCCATTTTGAGAAAGAGAAAGAGAGAGAGAGAGAGAGAGAGCCCTGACGGGTGGCTTCTCCCATTTCATGGCGGCAGGAAAACTAGTGTTTTCGTACCTGAATGGCGTAGTCACTGGGAACTTGGGACGCGGGGCCTTCCCGGCAGTTTTTCAAAGCGACAGTGTGCTCTCTCCCCCCCCCCCCCCCTAGAAGGAAAAAGACTATTTAAAGTAATTTTATGTAAATAAAAGTTCGGCCAATAAAAATACAAAGCCTTGAAAAAATCGACACGAAAACAGCCCAATAGTGAGGCATCGCAAGACTCATTTGAACGATTACGAAAACATGTTTGTACCTCAGGGTAGAGGTTTCGGAGTAGTAGCACGTTTCGGAATAGTTCCTAACTCGAAATGAGTCTCGCGCGATATAAATATTGTCACAAATGACAGGACAGAAAGATGGTTAATGCACTAGAAAACTAAACGCCTTTTTAAAAACAAACTTGTGCCCCTCCGCTCCCTTCTCCCCCCCCCCCCTCAGAAAAAAAAGAAAGAAAAGAAAACAGAGGTTTAGGCGTTGTGGGCGTCGAAGGCGGCGTGGCAGCTGGATCGAGCGCTGGCTAAAGACTGGCTCCGGCTTGCCACGTGGAGCACCTTATGCAGTACACGCGGGGGCTTCTGGAACAATCGACGGAGAAGGTTCGGCGTGAACATTCGGAACTCGAACGCAACATGGTTCTCAATTTTACCAGAATGCGATATTCACAGAAATAACAAAAATGTACGTCCGCCCCCAGGAATCGAACCTCGGCCCTTTTCGCGGGAGTCAAGTAGGATAATCGCTCGGCTACGGACGTGCTTGCTGGGAAGGGGGGGGGGGGGACGCGCGTGGCATTATTGCGCTAAATTGTTTTCTCTTTTCACGTTGTTTTCTTTCTTATTTTTCCTCGGGGAAAAAAGGGGTAGGGGAGGGGGGAGTTTAGTAACCGAGACATTTCGAGACATGATCCTATGCCAGGTCCCCGAAAGTCTCGCGGAACAGAACCGCTTGTTTTGGAATCACTCCTTACTCCAGATATATGGTTTCTGCTACTTAAATAATTTCGTCGAAAATAGCTTTTTTTTTTTTCGGGAACGTTCTATTTGTGGTGTCCGTGCAAACGTCCCACACACAGACTTCGTAAGCGGTAACAGGCGAACGGTTGACGTTACCGCAGTCGTAATTCATGCATCATACAAAATACACCGCGTTCGCTGTAGCCACGATCAGAGATTTATCTGCGGATACGCCTCAAGCAGTATTCCAAGCTTCGCACATACATGTATGGTTAGAACATGTCTGCAGACCATCTTTGTATGACCAATGTGACGTCCCGTCATTCAGGAACAAAACACGTCCGCAGAGCGCCCTCTCTATGGTGCATAGTGTTCGCTTAAAGGCCGCTGGTGTTTGTTTGCGTTTGTAAACGCGAAGAGCGCGCGAATCTTCATCGAGGAGCTTTAGCCGTGCCGCACTCAACGACACCGGATAGCGGATGCTCGGGAAAATATTCTGGCTGCGATATCAAACAGGAAAAAGCGTGTTCCATCGCAACGCGCGTCCGCAGTGCATCGGAGGAAGCGGCGCGCGCTACCTGATGCAGGCGGCACGATGCGGCTCCTCTAGATGCGACCACTTTTCGTGTTCCAGCTAACAAAGTTCACGACGAAGGGCTGGCGGCGACTCAAAACCGGACGCGTCAGAAACACGCGGCTCGACGCGGGCTGCCCAGATTCAATCTGCGGGCGCCCCCTTGACCCTCCTCCCGTTCTCTCTCTCTCTATTTTTACCCAGACCTGCAGAGAAGGAGCGGGCGTATACTATTCCATTGCTGTAACCTCACACCAGCTCTGTCGGTAAGAGAAACCGAAAGAATGGGATTTAAAGGGACACTGAGAGGGAATTTATGCTCGCCGAGGTTTTTAGCTGTACGTGACTTGAAACGCTGCGCTCGTGGTCGAGCTGGGTTGAAACGCCCGCTCAGGATTTGGGAACTCGAGCGGCGTTCACCGCGTGAGTGCGGGCAGCTGTCTGCGTAGAAACAGTGGCGCACACAATTCTGCGAAATCAATTCTCCATGATTAAAAAAAAAGAAAACAACGAGACTGCAGGTAACGACACGCACACTCAAAAGTCTCAAGACGTTCCCGTGCACATCTGTAATCTCGTTTTTTTTTTTGTTGTTTATTGTACATCAGCTTGTTTGCGCCCCTTCCATTCATTTCTCGGTTCTCCCGCGTCGTCCACTGCAATTGTATCGCTTGCACCACCAGATCCGCTGCGTGTCTTCCACTATAGTGTGTATCAGTTTTGGAACGATAAACTAATCTCAAGCTACCAAATCCGCCTTTTTTTTCTTTTTTCTTTTTCTTAGAAATCGCCGATTCGTGACGGCTGTTGTTGAGGTTGTGACAGTTGGAAAGAATTCCACAGGGGCGTCCAGCACACACTTTGAGGGAGTCAGCATAGCACAACAACACTAAATTTTCACTCGAGGGCCGTGCACGAGGCCCCTGTCTCGAGCGGCCCTTGGAAGCAAATGGCGACGCAGCACGGAAATAAGCGGCCCTAGGATGCGATTGGCGTTCGGAGCACCCTCTCGGGCCACGTGTCTTGCGCGCTTCCACAGCAATGGTTGGCGGTACTTGCAATCGTGAATTTTACCGGAGGACTTTAGCTATACGTCCGTGGATTGCGCCTCCTGACGACGGCAATGAGCAAGAAAACCATCCGTAGAGCAGAGGAAGAGAATGTCGGAGTTGCAAAATCACTAATGGTGAATTCCACGCGCAGATTTGGAGCGCCTCAAAAGCACCCTTTGGCGCGGGCATCTTTTGCTGGCACATCCGGCTCAAGTGGGTCATCTTCCGCTCGCAGATTCCTGGCCGTGGAGAACCTCCGACCGCTCCGTCAACTTCGGAACATGTCCCCGGAGTTGGCAGCAATGCGCAACTGCGCATGCGCATCGCGGGCCAAGCATGTCCGGTCTGGTCCGCCCGCTCGGTCGGTTGTTTACGCGGGTGGTGACAGGCAGTGTGTGGAGTGCGTGCATTGTATCTCGTGCGCTGGTGACCTCGCATGGTACAGGGGGTGCAGTGGCGGCACTGGAGAACGTGATAAATCGTAAGCGCTCACATCTGCGATCCCAACAGGAAGAACGAGAAAGGGCACGACAGAAGGTCCCAAGAAGGAAGCAGACGCAACGTTAGGCGTGTTCATTTCGCCGCAACTGATCGTTTACCTTTGTACACTGCATGCCGCCGGTGTTTTCTTGTGCAACAAAGCAAGAACAGACAAGGCAACGACTGTGCCAGCGATGGTTTGCTACCTCTGTGTGTTTATAACTTGTGAGCTCTGCCGCTGACAATTACTGCGTGTCCCGTAGTACCGGGGCGGCGAACGCGGATCTATTCCTCTGTCGATTGTGACATATGGACTCCGTGGGTCGGCGCTCGACCTGTGTCGGGTATTTCTGCTGGTGGACAGCAATAATATGGATTGGTCGTCGGAGATTTTATTCAGCGCGTCAAACTGGAACTCGGGCAAGCTCAAGCAGCGGCCACTTTTGATCGACAGACCGTCTCCGGCGGGTCGCTCCAAAATACGTCTCCATCTTCAGCCTCGTCGATTTGGAGCGGGTGCCACAGAGCGTGTTTTTCGCCTCCTCGCAGATTTTCGGAAAACGATCCCAATCTGCCAGTGGAATTCACCATAAGGAGACGAAAGCTTACTGCTGTTGCTCGAAGTGATTTAGGTCACCACTGATGAAGAAACCGAACTCGTTTTATAACATCAAATTCAACGATTCTTTTTTTTGTTTTTGTGGGAGGGGGGGGGGCGGTGAGGGGGGAGGGTTATCAGGTTGGTGGTTCAGTTTCTTTTCAAATTTAACAGAAAAGATTCGCGCAAATAAACCGCCTGTTGCCTTTCGAACCTAGAGCTATAAAAGTGGGGCGTAAACCAGGCACAAGCAAAATGCTTGCGCCTTGCGACTGAAAAAAAAAAAGGATAGTACGACTATTTTTCGCAACGTGAAGTCAATTTCCGAAGTGGAAGCACGCGGAAACGCCCAAATCGGCTCATCTCTAAAAAACAAAATCAAAAATAGAAAGAAACACGCAGTTGATAAAGCGCATTATACACGAGACGGTGTACAAGAGTCACCTTCAAAATAACACAAATAATAAACGCAATCGTGAGGATAACGGAGTTAACCGCCATGAGCACGAACGCGGAAAATAAAGTTATTGGAACGTTTATAATCACATTTATACCCTGCCTGCTGCGTACGAAATTCGAGTTCTCGAGCTCGGAAGTCAGGCACTGGCAAAGAGCGGGACTCGAGAGCGCGGCTCGAAAACTGGCTTGACTGCGAAAACAAAAATAGAAAAAGCGCTTTACAAAATTTCACGATCTCGTGCGCATGGGTCCCGCAGTGTTGTATAGAAACACTTAATATTTGACAAAGTTTGTGTAATCACTTCCGCGTGGTGCACGTTAAGAACGTAGGCTGTATAGTCGTGCTGCACTGGCGAAATTTCCGCTTCCGTCTACAGAGGAGACGGAAAATGCCCCCTCGAGGCGGACCAAACTCGATCCCCCTAAACATCCACACACATTTGACTGTGAGTTTCGACTATTTTTCTTTAGGTGCGAAAGGCACGAGCAGCGACGTCACACGCATGAACACGCGAGCACGTATACACACACACACACATGCATACGCGTTTCGCGGCATCAAACACATATAGACGCACACGCAATCGCACACACCCACACAAGTCCAACGCACTCAGAACACGCAGTGCACATACAGGCACATACGTTGACTGCTCGACCACGGTTAGCGGGAACGCCGCCGAGTCGGCTCTTCCTTCTCAAAATCTAGGCCCGTCATCAAACCACCATGGGGGTGAACAGTGTCGCCTGGCGCAATAACCAAAAAGAGGTAACCTTTGGGGCCGGCGCAATACCTTTCGAAGTAAATTGAAACAAATCGCCGATGTCGCGTCTGTGCGCTACAGTGCCACGCATTGTACAGCCACAGTCGCCCAAGAGCGCGCAATACCCGTGCGAGCAAGCACACAGACATGCTCCCGCGAACACATACAGGGACACACCAGCGCGCATATACCCAAATAGACATTCAGACACGAACAAAACTGAACAAACACGCGGACACGTACACGCATAGATGCGAAGGCAAACACAAACAGCTAGTATTTACAGCGCGGCGCAAACCGAGATACTCATCAAGACCACGTTTCCTCTCCCCTCTCTCTCTCTTTTGCGCGCAGGTGAGGGGAAATGGCGCGTGCAAGCAAACTCGCTGCTCTTTTGAACTCTCCTCCATACCGCAACGCATAGGCACGGTAAAAAAGAAAAAAAAAAAGGAACAAGACCAGAAAAGAGGGGAAGGGGTGAACGTCGAAGAGCGATGATACCCAAAGAAGGTGCTCGGCGCACGGTGATGTGTGTGTGGGAGAGCGGAGCCCCTTTTTAAAATTAGAAGAGCGCGCCGCAGCGCGCATGGCGCCGGGGACCCCACATCGCTCTTTCGGTGGGCATAACCTCGGAAGCAGTGGCCAAAAGAAAGATAGAGAGAAAAAGAGAGAGAGAGAGTAGGCACGACAAGGTAGAGAGGAGCCTGACGCAGTTGCGGAAATATTAATAAGCGTGCGCAACCCAAGCATCGAGACTAAAAATAAAAACCAACTAAAAAAGAGACGAAAGCGAGCTTTGAAATACCTTTTCTGCCTCCTTGTAAGTTTCTTTTTTTTTTTGTTTCTAAAGGGTTTCAGTCTAGATTTAGATTGCACGCCTGTAAAATGAATACATACATATGCGTAGAAATCAAATACGCGAAACATAAAAGAAAACGGGTGAGCAGACCTAAAATTGAGATGACGACGCTGCCATGTACATCCATTAGTTTGAGCCGGTACTGGAGAAAAAAAAAAGAAAACGAAAATGACGTTTTTGGGGGTAATATACTCTTTTAAAAATTCAGTCCGATCTAGTGGCTCAAAAAGCAGTTTCACTTTCGACTAACTAATGGCCGTCATCAAACTTTATTTCATCGCGGGGCACTGTGAACTTGGGCCACCACTGCCAGATGAGTGTTGGTTCTTCGACTTCCTCATAGTTACTTCTCGCTTTGTTTCCGTTTCCCCGGTGGGAACACAAGAACTGACCAGCACAAAGCGGCAACCCGTAAGCCCCTCGATTAAATCTCCGCCATCAAATTTTAAAGCCAAACGTGTGCCAAAAACAATGATGGGACCACACTCTCAAATAAAGGCGTACGCATGCCGGTGTATCTTATTTGTGCGTCGTGCTGTACTGCCATCTCGAACACGGATGTCTTTTGTATCCTCAGCTCGGTAATATCTCCAACTTCCCCCTTCATCAGCCTAACGAAGGCAGTCATTAGTCTAACACTGATGCTGTACACGAAGATGATGATAGTGATCAAAGTTGCAAGACTGAAGTTAGAAAAGGGTATATTTAGAGGGCCGGCGTTCCTGCGCTCTTAAAACGCTTTCTTCTTCATTTTGTTTTCGGAGCATAGATTTGGGAGGGGTATTAGGGGTTTCTTGCGACCTCGCAATGGTAGCAACGAGATGGCCAAGTTGGCCCTGGAGGTGGCTAAGACCCTGCGGGTCAAGAAGATTAAAACATTAGCCATCTCACTGCTATCAACACCTGCCGAAGTGATGAAGACGAGGGAGAAGTATTTCATCTAGGCAATCATTAAAAGTCGACGAAGGAAAAGAAGTTATTCCGTAAACGAAAGTCGGCGAAGGAAAATAAGTTATTCAGTAAATGGTTGTTAGTCCAGCAGAGTGCATGTGTATGTTCCTTATCTCTCTCTCTATCTTGTATATTTCTTCCTTCGTTCAGCTGGAAAATCTCACACGCATTGAGTCGACGTTTTGATCCACGCATTCTCGTGTCTTTGAGTGGGTTTTAATAATCCCATTTAGAATTACAACCCGATAATATGGCATTTGAACGCGGGACATACGCACAATCGATCAAATATAAATCTCAAAATGTTCACATCCAATGGCTTCCATAGAAAACTCCTCGTGTCGGAGTGCACCATTACTGCGCAACAAGCAAATTCGCTTGAGATGAAAAAAAAAAAAATTCAGCGCCCCAGACACGTTGTTTAAACCAGCACTCGGGAGAGTTGAAAAGCCTGTGAGGCGCTCATTTCCGGGACAAGCCGCTCACTTCCGGTGGCTTCATACCTGTTTGCTCAATGCGCCATCCAGCCCCCTAGTAAAAATCAAACTAGAGGGAAAAAAAAAACCCAATATGGCGGTTCGGAATGGCGTGATGATGGTATATCAGGCGAGAATTTCGCAAAGGGCTTATAGACCCTTTTCAAAACAACATTAAGCAACATTGGCTGTATCCGTTCTTTTTCGACTTAGGATAGGGGACTCAAGCTACCGCCCGTTACAAAAGGTATAGTCATTAATATCCGCCCGTCCATCCAGCAGGGGCACAAGGCGCGGGATTGGATCCGAGTTTTCGCCGAACGCTGACGCAAACCTAAGTGTCCAATAAGCGTGTGTGCGCCCAAACAATGGCAGCCGCGGATAAGTGTCGACTTTCCGGAATGCAGCGCGCCACCCAATGTACAGGGCCGAGAACCTCGCTATGTTTGGGTTCCAGGCTACAAAAAAAAAAAAAGATTTCAAAACGAGGCTCGACATTTCGTGGAAGAGCCGATCGGAAGGTTACGAACTCGGCGTATACTCACGATAAACTGCGCTGCAGGTACGGTACCGCTCTTGCGGGTGTGCAGGCATCCTGCCTTCCCACTCTCTTTGTACGAATAAAATATTAATTGATTAATTGAACGATGGATGGTGAATGTCTGACTTCCTTCTCTCCACGGCAGGCATCCAAACCTTCTTTTTGTTTCTCGAGACACATGTTCGTCCGACCGAAATCTAGAATACCAGACGATTTCTCTCCCGTAAAACCAATTATTGCAGCCTTCGGGGATGCAGTTCGCTGGTATTATGAGAAACACGGCGACCCACGACGCAGATCTTGTTTCCGCGGCAGTCTAGTACAATCTAGGTCTAAGAACGGCCGCACGCCTTTGTCCTCGCAGCCTGGATGGGGGCGCTAGCATCATTTCGTGCATGCACAGCAGTCTTTTTCTTTTTTTTTTGTAAAAATCAATTTGTGCATTAATTACTAGATGGCACACACATTTTGAAAAGGGTTTATTGCTGTCGCGTTCACCGGACGCAACGAAGTCTCCCGAGTTCTGCGCGATCGAGAAATGTAATCACCGACGACACAGAGGGGACAACGCGCGACACAAATAATCTTCCCGAATACCATGCATACAAAAGGACAAAGAACGCGGAATACTTTCCTCACAACATCACACCATGTTTAGGCGGTCTATACATACTGTAAACGTGCTCACGGCGTCTGTTTACCCATGACGGTTGAGTAGGTTGCGGGCAGCGGGAGCTTCGCATGCCTGCGCTGCGTGGAATTTCGTTAGAGAAACAACCACCCAATGTGTTCCCGGGGACTCCCGCGTGTTCGAGTGGCATTAGGGCACGCGCACAGCGACGGGCAGAGGAACCCGGGCGCGTTCCCCTCACCCGTATACGCGCGCAACAATTCTGTCGGCGCGCTCGTTGTTTGCGTTTATCTTACGGACTCGTGAAAAGGCTGAACTGTATGCACCGAGGTACATAAACCATAATCGATCAAGCACGTCCAGCCCGAACACAAGAAAACAAAAAAAGGCAACATTTAATTAATCAACCTAATATATGATCGCCTCTAGCTACGTGTTGTGTTTGCGTAACCCTATAGGGCTTTAGTCGCGCTACTCAATGTGTTTGTGTCACTACACTGGATGATGTGTCGAACTAAACATCAGGCGCTTCGGTACTCAGCACGATGCACGCTTATGCCGTCCTACATAAACAACATGGGCTTCTGCCGCGTGCTAGCGGCACACTATACGCAATACGTGCATGTATATAGACCGTCTTCTTTTCGTGGCGGCCGCCATGTTGAATTGTGACGCTGCTGAGTTGGGCCTAAATAGGCAAATCACTTTATTTGCCGATAGGAAGGCGCTAGAATTCAACGAATTCATGCCAATAGTTTGGACTTTTCATTGGGCTATATTTTTTAACTATTATTGTAGTTATACTTAAAGGAAAACCGAAGCGGTTTTGCATTTAAAAGAAAACACTTCAATCCTCTTCATTTGACCTCCAAGATGACGAACATAAAAATTATATTACAGACTGATATGCCAAGTAGCCACACAACAGCACTTTCGAAATAAAGTTGAAGCGCCTCCTTTCGGGCGCGATCGGTGGCAGGAGGAACATCGTGATGTAACAGACAGAGATCTCAACATTTCCACGCCTTCCGCAGGCCTTACCCGACCAGTCAAAAGCGCTCCAAGAGTTCCCGCACAAGCGGCCGCGAAAGGCAGTTGAAACCTCTGGCAATGACGTCATCACCCGGCGGTTAGGTTTTCGGTTTTTCTCGCGTCTACTGATATGTTAGGCTCAAATGCTTGTGATATTCCAATTCACAGGACAAAGACACGCTAAAATTCACCTCTAACTCTTTATTTTGCCTTCAAGAACCGCTTTAGCTTTTTTTTAAACTATTTACTTTAGTTTTTTGTTTCTTTTTTCGTCCAACCCAACTACGTTATACTTCAACATAGCAACCGTCCCACGAAAACGGTCTATAGCGCTAGACACTATGTGTTACACAATATGTGCATCTATGACACAATACAATACGTGCTTCCGTAACCCTACACAATATAGGTACGTGTCATGCTACAGAATATGCGCTCAGAACATGTGCTCGTGTCCCATGTCACACTAAACCCTCCGCGCTTACGAAACACTACACATTCTATGCTTGTATCGCCCTACATAAACTATATGCTTGTACAACGTCATGTAATATGTGCTCGCGTTAGATGACACAATATGCGCTCGTTCCATTTTCAACATTATGTACTTGTGATATCCCACATAACTTCACAAAACGATTGAAAATGGAGGAAAAGTGCAAGCGAGCTGGTTGGAAAGTAATCATCTCGTGAAATAACCTGAGACTTGACGAGAAATAAAAGGATAAACTTCAAAGTCAAAGACAACGAAACAACAACAACAAAACAAGCACATGAAGGCGAACATTTTATTCGAACACAGTTTATTTCGTTTATTTATCTCAATCGTTAAATATGAGAGCACCAACAATTTATACTAAACATAGCTTCTTTTTTTTCTTTTTTTTTTTTTGGGGGGGGGGGAGGAGGGGGGGGTATGTGAATGTCAGTTTGAGAGCGCACCTCTCTTCGAATTCAGTAAGTTCAAATGCATAACACGGGATGTTTTCGTCTTGTTTTCTTCCGTACAGGCTTTGGTTTCTTGTGTTTAACTATGAAAGCTACGCCATTGCGGTCTATGTATGCGAGTTATACGGTAAGCCGGGCATTACGTAAGCCACTAATCGTCACAATAGGTTAGATAATTAACTACAACATGTTAATGACCTTAATTAAAATATAGGTGAGTTATTTTACAACGTGCATCATGTCTCACATTACACTATACTCGTGCCGTACTAAAATGATGTGGTTGTGTTATCCTGTACAATGTGCTCGTGCTAAACCACACAATACGTGTTTGTATTCCGTATTCCAAATTGTATAGTTGTAAAAGTGAAATCCAGTATCATTATGGCCCTTAAATTCGTCTTTATCTCTAGCCAGCTATATTAAACATACCCCGCCATTGATGCACCAACTTATCGCTTCCTTCGCAGAAACAGTAATTCCTTCCGCGTCGTTTTCACTTAGCAAATCAAAGGTGTATTGTGACGGGATCCTGGCAGAATGGGCCCGGAAGAAATTGTCCCAACTGAATTTTACGGCTTTGTTTTCTTGCTATTTTCGGGTTTGTCGATTGCTTGTATTTGATACAAACTGAACACAGGCTATTACAAACGCATAGGACAAATGTCAACTATAATAATCTACATAACCAGCTCGAGCCTCTTATCAATCCTGCTGCTTTTCGCGCATTGATCTTGTAATAAAATCTTGCGCGAACAATTATTTTTTTAACCTTTTGCATTTTTGAGTTTCAATTGTCGATTTCAAGCTAAGAATTTTTTGTACGGCAAATATATAACGGACGGTGGATATGAGCCTGTTTGACACCCGATCCTTCAGTAACCAGAAACGTAGCTTCAACTACGCCGGCATATAATTATTGCTTTATGTATGTAAAAATAAAAGCAATTAAATGTGTATAATTCGTTTAGCCTACGGATCGTCCATGAACACTGCAATGTTCAGGAAGCTATTTCCTGAATCCGCTTTATAGCCAAAGAGCCACGTTAAAACTGCATTAGATTTAATTATCTAAAAACTGCATTGGTCGTTTTCCAAGAATACGTCGTACATGCCGAAATGCTCATATTCAATAAGAGATACACTGAACGTGTATTGAATGAGCTTCATACTGACGATTCGCTAAAAATGGGCTTCATGTTTGATCATTTTGCCAAGCGCGTATAAATGCAGTGCTCTTTGTTCGGGTAGTGCCTAGGGCAGGATGACCATCAGTGATTTCAGTGCCTTGAGGTTGTCTGGAAACAAGATTACGCCACACCATCGTCCGCTTGCGAGCGCTGCGCGCACTTCTTATCAGTACCACCCGGGTTCAAAGCGTTTATGCTGAATTTTCTGGGTCACCAAGAGACGGGAAGCGCACTTTCTTGCCCTTTCTACCTTCGCTTCGCACGTTCTTTTTACACCACCTGTTTCTGCTCGTCTCTTTCTTGTCCTTTCCACCCTTCTCCGCTCCGCGCGCTTTCTCACACCACCTGCTTCTGCTGCCTCCTGTTCCTGCCTGCGGGGTCCGTAGCTCAGTCAGCGG
Source organism: Ixodes ricinus (assembly GCA_037355805.1). Taxonomy (NCBI): domain Eukaryota; kingdom Metazoa; phylum Arthropoda; class Arachnida; order Ixodida; family Ixodidae; genus Ixodes; species Ixodes ricinus. The sequence goes on along the minus strand of JAZHYW010062227.1, from coordinate 41,833 downwards.
CGCGCTCGAAGCTTTCACGCCGGTGACCGGGGATCAATCCCCGGCACCGGTTGCCATTTTAAAGAATGAAATGCTTTTTAACGCTACCCGACAATCCCAAACTTCTGCCCGCCCGTCCGTCTGCGCATTTTCCGCTAAATTTAGTGGGGAAAGTGGCGTGACGTGACCTATGCACATTGCGGAAATTGACGGTACGTGACCTATACGTAAGCTCAGTTTTCTAGCTAAATATAGCGGGAAAAGTAACGTCTTGTAGCCAAAACATCAATTCAGCTTCCACGCTAAATTTAGCGGGAAATGGTCGTCACGTGACCCATACATCAATTCAGTCACCCGCTAAATTTAGCGGGAAAATTCACGTCTTGTGGCCTAGACACCAATCCAGTTCCCCTGCTAAATTTAGCGGGGGAAATCGACGTCGCGTGACCTATGCAACCATCTAGTTTCCCCGCTTAGTTTTTAGGGAAAATGTACGTCACGTGACACACTCAATTCCCTCTCCTCCCTTGCCCCTAATTTTATCACTCCATCCCTCTCCTCCCTTACCCCTCCTTTTCTCTCCTCATCCTTCCTCCCCTCCTAGCAACACCTCTTGATAACCCTAGGTGATGTTGCTCCCAGGGTGTCCTCTCCGCATCCATCTCCCCTCCGTCCTCACCTACCTCAAATCCTACAATACTGATAATGCTCATTCATCCTCTAATGCATTACATGTACTATAATGCATTACTTAATGCATTTAATTAATGATAAACTTTAAAAATAAAAGTCGCTGTCCATTTTTTTTCTTCTTTTTTTCTCAAGATTGTTTGGCGGTTACGGACAGACCGACCTACACATTTCGTGCTTACGCGGGTCCTGAGGCTGGCCGACTCTATAAAGTTACCGCCTTAACACAATAAACATTACACAAGGTCTCTAACATTCAATTCGGAACATTCTGTCCGGACATCCAATTAAAGTCAAATTGTCTGGGGCTATCTTGTCAGGGATCTTTTTGTTCGGGAACATTGTATTATACAGAAAGTGTCACGGAAAGGAAAGCAGTGGATTCGCAAGATTTGTCACAGCTACCGCGCGACCGTGCGCATGTTTTTTATCTTCTTTTTTCTCCAGCCTCGGTTATGGCTATACCAGATTTGTCTCCTATTGATTTATGACACGTCCAAAGCGGCGTCGCATGTTCAGATCTCCTTTAGGAGGAATCCTGCTCAATAATTCAGAAAGTAATTAGCACAGCACGGGGCCCACTGCGGGATCTGTCTAGGCTCGTATATCATGACACTGAAGACAATTTAGACATTTAGTGATTAACATGTTTTTTTTTCTATATGAGGAGGTTAACAAAGGTACAGTAGTTCGATCGAGAAAAATATATTAGATATTATATTACGTGTGAAGCAAAAATTGCAATAAATACCAGAAGGAAAGTTATAAAAAAATCTTTACAAGCAACTGTTGGCATATAGAGAGCATTTTATATAGCTTGGTTCGTTTTTTCTCCGTCAATATTTTTACGTGTTGTTATTGTTTCACTGCCTATCTATATATGTATAACAATTCCTATACCCATCACTAGTGGCACACTAAGGACCTCTGATTTGTTGTCATTGCCAGCGGCACACCATGGAAATATTAATGTTTTTCTTTTTTCATTGATGCAGACATTCACCGTGCTTGGGTCTGCAATGACATGGCATATCGTAAATGAATAAATAAATAAACAAATTAAAGGAACATCCACTGAGTGGACTCTAGGGAATGCGTTGAATGACCCTTGGGAAACGCCACGCAGGTCCCCTCTGGGAAACCGCTAACGCTGACATCCTTCACTCTTGGGTTTTGTCTTTCTTTTTGCTTCCTCTATTTTTTTTTTGCTGTTTCTTTTCGGCTTCGTTACGGGGTCAGCGTTAGCGTTTCCCGAAAAGAGGACCATCCCCTTTGGAAAACGCTAGCACTGACCCCGTAACGAAGCCAAAAGAGACAGCAAAAAAAATAGAGGAAGCAAAAGAGAAAGCCAAAACCCAAAAGTGAAGAGGTCAGCGTTAGCGTTTCCCAAAGGAGGACCTGCGTGGCGTTTGCCAAGGGTCATTCAACGCATTCCCTGAGCTTCCACCTATGGATTTTCCTTTCATTTTTTCGGCGAAGCGGGCTCGGCGAGCCCGCTTCGCCCCTGCCTTTGCTCGCACGCAGACCCGCGTCGGCTTGCCGCATCTTGCGCCGCATTTCTGCCAGCCGAGCTAGGCGTTGCATCCGCTCCTCTGTCTCGTCCGCCTGCCTTGCACGCTTATGGCCGATTCACACGACGGACTGATCCGCGGACGAATTGATCACGTGACGACATGTCCGCGGTTCGTCCGTCTCCCAAGAGCATCCACACGAGGGAGACGACCACACTCTTAGAAATAGGGGGTGTACAGGGGTACTCTCTTGTCCCCATATAACACCCCAAAACTACATTTGGATGTTTAGTCCACAGACGTCGAGCTGGCGATACCAACTTTTACGAGCGGCTTGATAGCTGTTGCATATAACGTACTAACTAGCTAATGTGCGTATTATAGACTAGGAAAAAAGTCATGATTGTCTTATTGTAGCCTTTAATGCGTATGTTAGTTTTTTTAATAAGTTATATCGTCGGTTCGACGTATGTGGACTGACCATAGGATTGTTGCTTTGGGGTGTTATATATGGGACAAGGGGTGTACACTCATACACCTTCTATTTCTAAGAGTGCAGCAGACGCCAGCGAGGACGGACCGAACCTGTTCGCCACCCCACAGTGCCGCGAAACTCCAACATCGCACCGTGGCACCGTTGTCCAAGAGAGAAATCGACGTTTGCTACCGCGATAAAGAATCGTACGCCGCTGTTACGTACAGATCGAGACAAAACACCGTGATAGGCTTCGCGCGAAGCGCCACTAGCTTTACTAACCCAAGGCATGACAGTGACACAGGCATGGTCCTGCTCGAGAAGGGTTCGGCGTAGAAGCGACGAAGTTCTGGGCTCGCGGAGGGGCGTTTGGAGATGCCTTCACGCACTCCGCGCTCGTGCACAACACTCAAGCACACCACAGCCACAAGAAAGGTCTTGCTCGGTGAAAGCCTGATTGAACGTGCAAGAATTATCGCGGCGTGCTAGACGAGTTTTGACGGGAGCTTCTTGACACGGACCCGGAGGAGTACCGGAACCTGCGTCGCGTCAGCCGGACAAAGTTTCTGCAGTTTCTTTCACGCGTGAAACCAAGAATCGCGCGACAAAATGAACCAGCGAACGCACAAAACACAACGATGCGCCATTTTTGTTTTAATCGTCCAGAAAAAAAAAAACATAAACAAGAAAACATTGTACCGTTGCCAGACTAAACGCTTTTCAAGTCAATCTCCCGCCAAAAATCCGCGAGTGAAAAGGCGCTCGACTTTATCAGTCCGCGCGTCCGCGGACGAGGCGCGGATCGCAGGAATCGGTGACGTGCCGGTCACGTGGTACACGGTCCGCGGACGAAAATCGCGATTCGGTCCGTCGTGTGAATCGGCTGTTAGCAGCGGCATCCACTGCCTGACGCTGCTTTCGCTGTTCACCGGATTCCCGCGCGCGCATTGGCTCCCGCCCCATGACGTCACCTCCCGCTCGCGTTTGTCCTTCACTACTCTCCTCCTCTCCACGCGGCGCGCTTCCCTTTCTACTGTTTGTGGAACGGTCCATTTTTTTACTAGAACGTTCTATTTACACATTAATGCTAACGCATTATTCAATAAATAGACCGTTCCAATAAAGAGCTTGAAAGGTCTATTTACTCATTAATGCTAACGCATTATTCAATAGACTGTTCCAATAAAGAGCCTCGAGCGCAAGCACCATCTTCAAAGTTGGTGCGTATGGCGCGTGCCTTTGCTCGCTTTCGGAAGCCAGGCTTAGCACGCGCGGGTGCGCGTGCTAAGTTGTAGAGACCGCATCCTGGGTTGTGCATTTGTACACTCTGAAAAAGGTATTTCACATGGAGACATCTTTGGGAGGCAGTAAACTATGGACACCCTCGAGTGTCAGTCGAAATGTACGCGCACTCCATCCTCACTCCTTTTGAGAGGGCCCAAAGGTTTGCAACCTCTTTTTTTAAATGCTATGGCATTTCTACGTTCTACAAAACTGAGACTGTGAGTGTCCGTCCGTCGTAGCTTCATGGCTAAATTCAGCCGGAAAAACCTGAAGTGGTGTATTATATTATACATCAATTCAATTTGTAAGCCAAATTTACCGGAAAAACACGCACAAATGTATCGCGGCTCAAGTCCGCTAAATTCGGAAAAATTTAGTTAACTCGCAAGTTGAAAACAAAATTATACATAAACATTTATCGCGACTTAAAATACGCTGCATGTTCTGTCCCCCGCCTTTGTCCGTATGATTAAGATAAGTTAATATTTTTTTTTTTTAAATTTCATCGCCATAATAAAAGAAAGAAACAATCAGACTAATATCACAGCTGTTCCCCCACAATGAATGCGAATTCATTCGAAAGTATAAAAACTCTTTATCTTGTTTCTCAGTTTCTTTATTGCATATTAAAACGTAACTTTTTTATCTGAAAGAATTGACAGTTAACGGCGAAAATGATACCCGGTATTAGGAGTGAAAAATTATCACCGCGCATGCACTGATGTAGAGATCAAGCTAATTACTTCACAAGCAAATCTTAATAAACAAAAAGTTGAAAAACAAAAAAAAACATTGTGCGCTTAAATGTCCACGTTTACTGCGTCGCACAGACCAAAGCACATCATCGTTTGAAAGGAAACTGACTTCCGTCCGTATAAACATACAAACTAAAGTTTAAAAAACTCACGGATGAAAGACAAAGAAAAAAAAAAGCACACTCAAATTTTACGAGACTAACACAGCCCTCAAAAGTTCCAACGACAAGCAAGTTCAATGTTACTGCAAAATGTAAGCTCCGGATAGCGAACAAATCGCACATTCCTCTCGCGAAAAAAAAAAAAAAAAAGTACTGAACTGCATGCTTCACCTCAAGTGCGCACTCAATGCGACAAAGCCAGTTTGCGGGGGGACGCAACAGATTTGTGCCGAGTATCTTCTGCACACTTTCACCTCTTCTGCATCCAATTCCCCTTCCTTCTAAAAAGCATTCCAACAGATATCAAGAAAATATGTACTGCTAAAAGAGAACTGGTCCGCTATAAAAATACAACCTAGTAGAGAATAAAAAAAACTTACCTCTAAAACAAGACGAACTTCGGAGACGCCCAGGAAATGTTGCAATCGGCTTGGTCCTTCTTTTTTCCCCCAATCCAGAAATTCCAGAGGCGGAGTGCTTTGCGCTCTTTTTCACCGAACGTAGACGGCCGGTCGAAGATCAGTAAAACCAAACGCACAAACACGGGCCAGAGTCGCCGCGGAGGAACACAATCGAGATTCACACTCCGATGACGTCACTGCTGTTACGCTGGCAGAGCGACGAAAAGTAGTTCGGAAAGTTGTCCACACCCTTCCGCAAAACACTTCGCAGGTAAAGATGAAACACCGAAGAAGAAAAAAGTGTCAAACGACGAGTGCGGCACTAGCGCAGTTCACGATAAAGCAGGGATGTTTCCATAACAAATTATGTTTCGGGTTCAAAAAAAAAAAAACAACGCGCGAAGTCAAACTTGAGGACGCACACCGGTGAACGAGATTCGATCACAGACAAGACGCCAGATTCCCTCAAGGGCTGAGATAGGAAAATTAGCACATTCAAACAATTAACTTGTCCGAGAGATGAACGCTTATCATGGAAACAACGTCGTTCAGCAAATTCAACGATGAAGCGAAACTATCAACAAAAACAACAGCCATTAGGGAGTTTAAATAGCTCAGTCGATCGTTGCTAAAAGGCGGTCATATCGTGAAAAGGTTGCCGAGAACAGCAAGTGCAACGTTTATCCACAAACTTCAGGTAGCTGAATAACCGCGTTAACGTGCAATTTCGGAATAACACGTTAGCTCGTAATTTTTGTTTCCTTCGTTACATGTAATGCGCTGATGCTACCAGAAAGACAATCGACATGGAGTGGCTGCTCGAGCTCTAAGTTACCGCAACAATTATCATGTTTAACGAGGGCGGCAATAGAGCGAGGCAGGCTACATAGGTACCTAACAAACAGGTCGTGAAATTCTGGAACAATGCATACCACAACCAGAGTTAAAAAAAGGTTACGAAAACAACTTACTGTTTGAAGTGTTTTGGATTCTACTTTTGCGACGTGTACCGGGACGGCTAATTTTAGTCACTTCAGAGTCTGTCCCAATTTTAATGGCGTTTAATCGCTATAATATGTTTCAGTCTCTGCATTGAGAAGCATTTTAGGTTTACTAACTTGTCTGACCAAATCAATCTCCGAGATGTTGGTAAAAGAAAAAACAAAAGTCAAATCCAGTAATTAGCTTGACCGATCAATCTGAATCTCACAACAAAACACGAACAACGTTGACGTAACAGTCAATCACAAACGCAGGCGATAACGAGAAAAAAACTATCGGGAAAATGAGTTTAAGATTAACGGTGTTAGCCCTCGAACCTTTCTGCCCCTCTCTTTATATTATCGCACTCACGCGAACGTGAGACTTAATCCTGCCGTAATCCGCATTAGTGCTTAAAAGCCAAGTTGGAGGAATTCGGCGACGCCGGCGCCAGTCGATACACAGGAACTTTCGGGTGCAACAAAAGACCTTTAAGACCTCTTCTGAGGGACGTCTACTCACAAAGGCGTGGTGAACAATAAACAACGGCGAAGAGGGGTTAGATGTCCCAAACACTTGGGTTTTTCTTCACAGCGACACTTTAGAACTGCTTAAAAGAGCTTGCAGCACTCACGTTGATTATGTCATCCAAGTTCATCACTCCGAAGTGCAGCGTTTTGCGCAGGGCACGAAAACGCCATCAGCATCAGTGAGCGCCCAGCACGTCGTTAGGCTCGCGTGAAAAGTGTGGACGCAGAAAAAGAAGAGGGGAAAAAAAGAATCAATGCACTGCGTCAGTTTTCGGGAACGTCAAATCCAGATGCCAGACGATCGAAGTCTCGACGCACTGCACAATCCAAAAAAGGCGTTTTTGAGAATCGAACGCTTTACGATATACAGACGACGGCGAGATCCGTCGCAGACGACGAGCCCACAAGACACCACCGCACTTTCGCACATCCAACAAAAGATCCGGTTCGAATCACATCGATCCACTTGTCGATTTTCGATTATGGCCGGAGCGGGGAAAAAAAAATAACGGTATTAAGACAGCGCAGAAGAGGACGTCAAAAGTTTTGCGGCACTCAAGCTTTCGCGGCCCGCCGTTGACAACGAGAAGCGGGGGTACAAAATCGGAGCTAGCAGACGACGAAGCAACCGGCCCGTAGCAGACGACCGGGCAAACCGGAGCGCGATTTGACCGCGCGCGGCGAAGAGAACGCGGCGGCGCGCCAGAAACGGAAGTCGCCCGCGCCGGAACCGGAAGTCAACGTCGGACGAGGCGCCCCGTCGTGGGCGGTTCGAGACAGCTTTCTTCGAATTCGCGCGCTCGGTTCCTCGCCGCCAACTCGTGGGAACCTGTGACGGGTGCGTTCAGAGCGGCCTGTTTGGAAGCAGTTGCTCAAGTAGCCCGGCTGAGTGAGAACCTGGGAACGTTTGTCTTCCGAACGAAGAGGGAAGAGTAAAGACGCTTGTAAGCCAGTGATACGGAGACGTAACAAAAGCATGAAACCGAAGAAGAAGGTCTAATGCGGGTTTTCTCATTTTTGCGGGTCTGCTTTGTGCTTCCTTGGTCTCAGGTTCTAGTTGTTTCTTCTAAACTTGAGAAATACTTCCTTGTACGCTTCTATACATATTGTAAAGCTCAGCTCGACATACTAAACACCGCTGAAAAACACGTTTTATACCCGAGAAACAGAGGCATCAAGGCTATCAGATTGTCATACAACTTACTGACGTCCATTGAAGTTATAGATACAAAAAGCACGATCAGAAATGCTCGCGACCTTGCTGTTTTCGCTGGTCGCCATCTTGGAGAAGTATTAATGAACACAAAAAGAGGCCGGGCTTTGTAGCTTCTAGTCATGATTGGAACCATTACCTGTTATTTTACAATCTTGTATTTACTATTTGAGTAACTTTTTTCTTGTATCTTATATATACTTTTTATAGTTTTCGCCTGCTCCCCTTTCCTTCTAGAGGCATTATACAATATCTAGTATTTTCGTTCTGTATAAGCATTAAATACAGTCCTGCTCCGGACACAATAGTTGCTTGCCGTATTTTGTAAATAAATAAAATAAATAAATAACGTACGACGTCGGCTTCCTCGCTGGGTTGGTTGTATTCCAGCGCTCATGCAAAGTTCAGTTTCGCTTCAATTTTCACGGATGAACATTGAATACTTAGAACAGAGGGAAAGAGATTAAGGTACAACTTGGCAGGACACGCTTGCTTGAAATAAAATGCGCAAAAGACAGATTCAGGGTGACACCAACCAACACATTGCGACGGCTGAAGCTCAGGTATGTATAAAGAAAACTCATCTCCATACGAGATATTGCTCTCGTGCAGCAGAGACTTTGAATGGGACTGCATCGAAATAGCATTTTTATTTCGTATTCCTGGGAAAACAACACCAACTAAATCTTTGCTTAATCAAGGTGCACATTAAGGACACTCGCACTGCATCAGGAAACATTGACAACATTCGTCTCCACCGACGGAGATGCGAAACGCCGTATTTCAGGGCAGATTAACTTCTCGAAGCAAGAACAAATATCCCTGCAAACATTTCAAGTTCAGTTCATTTTGTTTAAACTTCCGAGAACGATCCGGAGCATGGAGTTCCCTCATTCTCCTCTCATCGTCCAACTGTGACAAATACCCCAGGTTGAACATGCTCTGTCCTTACCTGCTTCGAAATTCAACCTGCCCTTCAGAACGTGCTATAATCACTAACCTGTATGATAACTTTGTATCATGAAATTACGTTTTGTAAACTTCTACCTTTAGCTTTAATCATTAGCTCAAAAGCGAAATGAGAAATCACGTGGTCGTGACGTGCTTGGACACGGACGCGATGACTCCAAGCTTCAACCGTGCTTTTTATGCACAGCACGACAACTTGTCATTCGCGAGTGATGCATAAGTGCCGTCGCGGCACTCAATCGCCACGAACGCGAATTCAAATATTCGTCCACGGATTGAATTGTTGACGAGTGCATACGTCCGAGTGACGCAGTGCTGCTGTCCAATGCGTGAGCTGGGTTCCGCCGACGTGCTTGGACACCGCGTATGCATCACAGTGAAAAGGCGGGGAGCGGTCGAAGGAAAGCAGGCAAGAAATAGTACCGCTCTTATTTTCAAGCTTTCGTACCGAAAAGCAGGATTTTGGCTTTCCATATCTCGTGTAGGCTATCGTTTTCTTTTGGCGCACTAAACGTTATGCGATTATGAAAATTCCAATTTATCCCAGCCCAAAATGTCCAGAGATGCAGCCGACGGTATACGGGCTAATGGGACCATTAATCAAGCAGCATCAAAAGCGCAAGTCATTGGGGGTTTTCTATTTATGATTGGTTCAGCGCGATGATTGAACACCTAACGAAACATGACGAACACCGTGATGGTTGCCCATGATGGTGCCACGAGCTGATGGTACCAGTCGGACACCATCAGCTCGTGGTGTCCGCTGCATCTAAACTCAAAGGGTAACTGCAAAAGAAAAAAAGTGTATTTTTTAAACACCCTAATTGGGACAAGCATGTCACAAAACAAATTTTCCGCCAAAAACAACATTTTTTACAGCAATATTTATTCCGCGAAACTGACTTTGGTTTGCGGTTATTTCGTCCGTTTTAAATCGCGCGCCACAAAGTTGGTATTATACGTCACGTAGTGGCTGCTATACGTCATGGAGTGACGTATAACAGCCACTCCGCGCGCGTCGAAAGAGTGGGAGTTTCAAATGTGGAGAAGTTGTGACACCAACTAAATTACGTCCTGTGACGTAAATATTGCTAGAAAAAATTTGTTTTTTCGCGGAAGATTTGTTTTGTGACATGCTTGTGCCAATTAGGCTGTTTAAAAAAACACTTTTTTTTCTTTGCGGATTACCCCTTTAAGGTGCAACAAAGCATAACAGTTTACGAAACGCAGTTCGTGGCGATACCTGAGAATCTCATTATAGCTCCTCAACCGATGAGTTTCCGGCGTTGGCTGATAAAGGACGTTGAAGAACGAATAGGCAAAACAAGGAACACGAACATGATGAGTCAGCTCCTTGCGCGTCTCAAGCTATGAGTGACCTCGACTAATAAAGCGCACCTGCCAATCCTTTGTGCCCGAAATTACTCTTTTGACAGGCTGAAATTGCCGTACCAGAGAATTCACGGCATACTCAGCAATATTCGGGAAAAGTACACATCATTTTCTGAACGTTCCAATATGCAGAGTCGTTGCCGCGTAATATTGTATTCCAGGAGTCTTTTTTTTTCTCACACCTTTAACGATTGGAATAACCTACCCAACGACATGATTAACCTCAAATTCTTTGACCTCATTCCTAAACTGTGTAAGAAAACACTTCAACATCATTGGGTGAACACTAACTTTGTCTTGCTTGTATGTATTTTTTAAATATTTTTATCGAGTGTTTCTACTATACATTTGTGACACGGTTATCCTATTGCAGTTAAGATTTTTATGTTTTTACATTTTGGCCATGTATTTGTTTTTGTATTATCATTTATGCACCATTCCTAGGAGGGTTCCCAATAAGGAACCAGTAGTGTAAGTAAATAAGAAATACTATTTTGAATCCTTTCTTTCAGCTCGTCTGTGTACACACGGCCTATTGATTCCCTTTTAGGGTCAATCACTGTCCTGAGACTTCCTTCCTTCCTTCTTTCTCTCTCTCTCTCTCTCTCTCTCTCTCTATCTCCACTTCGAGTGTCCAAATTGAATCGAGAGGATTTCCTTAATTAATCTAATCAGGGTTCTCGGACGGTTGGCACCTCCCCGAAAAAATCTCAAACCTTCTGACATCGGGCCCAGCAAATGTCTCGAGAAAGTGGAAGGGGGTTGGGGAGGAGGGGCAGGTTTTGGGAGCAGTCAATTAGGGAAGTGGAGTGAGAAGTTCGCAGCGCCGCTGGTGGGCAACACTGTGGCATACCGGCCGCGGTCCTCCCACGAGACTACCTCAACTCCAACCGACCTTTCCTTCCGCCACTCCATCTCGGCAACTCTCGAAGGCAGTCAGTCAAGCTTTAAGCTGTCCACTCATTCAAGGCTCTCATCTCCACTCAACTGCTCTCTGAGGCAATTCTCGAAAGGGACTTCTAAACACTGCCTATTTCTTTCTCTCTCTCTCCTCACTCTCCCTCTCTCTCTCTCTCTCTCTTTGTCATGTTTCACATTCTAAGTAAAATATATCCTCTAGAGTTAACGTATGCCCCGTTTCGAGCACGATGTGACACAGCTAGCTATACACGCAATAAAGCATGTTTTCCTTTTTTTATGTTTTTTATTTGGGATGGGTTTAGACTTTTTAGGGCTAGGGTTTCATGACCAAATGACCCCCAAAAAAGTATAACACAAAGGTATTACACGTAATTTACCCGCACGAACAAGAATGGGGCCTGAAGGATCCCTCTACAGTCCCGACATTAGCTATAGAGATCGGAGACGCGTAATTTAGAACATACGTGCAAGTGGTAACAAAACAACCCCAAAGTGAACAACAACAACAAAGAAACAGCAAATCGTTCTTTTTATTTTCACTAGTTCTTCTCTTTTTCTCTCTCTCCCTCTCTTTAGATGTATTATGGCATGTACTAAAATATTCAAGCGTCTCCGCTCCACAAAACAAGCCGTAACAATGCATAGCGTGAGTGCCTGCTCTGAGCAGTCCACAAACAATATTAAAAGCAAACTACGAAGAACAAGAAACAACGAACGAGTTGCATTTTGAAACACGTCCATATCCCAAACCCTTCATTCGCCATCTTCCATACAGTTTTTTTCTTTTTCCGGTCACGGGCGCAAGCGGTGCAAATGTGGAAACCTTGTTACTGCCGGCTCAACATGGCTCAACGTCTAAACGGCATGACGGTAACATCGCCGTCATTCGTCACATGTTGCGCAAACGCGCCACGAGCGATAACCCCGAAAGCGCTCGCAATATGCGCCGCGAGGCGAAACGAGCGAGGTGCCAATCCTCGCGCGGCCTTACGCAAACGGACGCAAAGCAGCGTGCATGTCTACCAGTGCGTAGGGACGCAGATGCCATCTCGTACATATGCTCATAGTAATGAAAAAAAAAATATGCGGCTATCCTTCCGCAGAAACACCTGAACCGAATGCACCCTCAATCGTTTCTCTAGTTACGATAAAAAGGGGGAAGAAAACGTTATTGTTTCTCTCTCTCTTTTTTATATTTTTTTTAATGCATGAACACGCTACTTTTTTCCTTTCGAGAAGGATTTCCTCATCTCGACCACGAGCGTGATCGAGATGAGATATAAGACGGTGGAAACAAGTTTAGAGAAAATATGGGACGTCATTGGTCTCCGACGCGCTGAAGGCAATTCTTGCCAAGCGTCAACTTTAGCTCGTAGAGCTTCAGGACTTGACAATGCAAAAATTCAAAGCACGACAAAACTGACTGGACCTCTATTTGTACTCTGAGCTGGCTCGAAACTTATTTCCAACTTCAAATTAAAAGGCACCTACTGTGTACTTCTGTTTTCAAACGCTCTAAGTCTTATCAAAAGACTAACAAGATACGTGTACTATATATATATATATATATATATATATATATATTAGTTTAACAGTTGAGAGGATTGACTAATCCGCAGATAACTTGATACAACAAGATATATGTTTTTTTCCTGACATGTTAGAACTTTAGTAAAACTGGCGCAGTCTGGAGGCTATAATGTGAAACCGCAGAAAAGGGCATGGTTTGCGGATGCGATATATCGTATAAACCGGAATATAGGTCGAATTTATTTTTTGAAAATGGACCTGAAAAAGTCAATCATTGTCTTATATAACGGTCATTAGCGGGAAAACAAATAATCTCGCGACACTGGGTGACTGAAGCCGCCATCTTGTTTTCCTTTGCAATCGCCTAGCGCACGTCCAGTTGTCACAACGGTCCCGATTCACTTTCACTTGTGCTCCTTGGTTTGTTACATCTACCGTTGCCGCTCCCGGAGCGATAATGAGCGGAAATAGAAGACAGTTCACGGTAACCTTCAAGAAGAAGGCAATTGCCTATGCAGAGATCCACGGGAATCCTGCAGCGCAGCGAGTTTGGTGTAGTGGAGAAAAGCGGCGTGCAACAAGGCGAAAAAACTTAATTTCGTGGAGGAACTGCGGTGTACCATGAGTTGGAAACAAAGGTGGCAAATTTTATTCGGAATCTGCGCGCCAGTCCGAATACCTGTGACGTCGGAGTGCATCCGTGCGGAGGCCATCGAAGTCGTTCGTGCCTCCTGGCTCTTGAGGGCGAATTCAAAGGGACGACATCGTCCTTTTGAATTTCCTTAGTGAACTCGTCGTCGGACGACGGTTCTGAGGCCTGAGTACTAACGCTCGCGCACTTACTGTTTTATTGCGTGCGACGCAAATAAACAAATGTGCCGTGTTCCTCTTCCTATCGTAGACGCAGTTTTGTTACCAAGGTAAGGTTGCATTTTTTTACCATAAAAACTTTTTTCGCTTTTTGCAATTTGTAAATTAGGGTCGACCTATGTTCCGGTTCGACCTATATTCCAGATTTATACGGTATATATATAAAAGATTGTAAGAAAATTATTCGCAATGTTCTCGCCTTTCTTAGTGAACCATGTGTCACAATCTTTCCGACCGACAACTCGGCAACCCAACCGAGAAGGATGTGCAGACCTGCGTTAATGGACATTAAACGACATTTTTTTTGCATTCTTAATCTAACGGTTTTAACATGCAGCAAAAAAAGAAAAAAAAACGAAGAGAGAGAGAGAGAGAGAGAGAGAGAGAGAGAGGAGGCATCCGGGGTAATCCAGACAGTGGATTGCGTGTCCCACAAATCAATTAAGCAGTCGTTTACTGACCAACGTCTGCAACAGGGGAGGGTTGAGACGGGCCCGAGTGCGTGCCTCAGCAAGGAAGCAGACGCGGAGTTAGACCGCAGCATAATACTCACGCTCTGGGATAGTGAAGGGAAGTATCGGCTTTGCAGCTGTTCGATAGATGTTGTTTATCGCAATTCGCGTCACTCTTGAGAAGAGAAAACAATTTACTGGACACTCAAAGCAAGTGCATAAGAACTTGTTCCAAGTGTCTGTTTTTCCTTTTCGTTTTTCTTTTCAGTGTTAGTTTAAAACATGTAATGCATGCGCGAAAAACCAAGCCGAAAATTGCAAATCTAATTCCATTCGAGATCGTATTACGACTTACGTGCTATGAATAAATAAATAAAAATAAACAAATACAGAAATAAATACTTTTATTTCGTTTCATTTTTAGAGCAGTGCCCTTACGTAACCCGAGTATCGCGCGTTACAATACTCGTTTTAACCTTGGCAAAAGGATTCGGGGTTTCCGTCGTGCATAATGATACGTTTAAATTTTCGTTCTTTCCCAGGACCTAACCGCATGGAACCAGCTGCCAAAAGATATAGTAGAAAGTTCCAGTGTCGCGTGAACTTTTTCAAATTTGAAAGTTGCGCTCATGTGAGTTGTTTTGTAATATTTTTGTGCGGTGATGTTTTCCCTTCATTTTCCACTTTGTTCTTAGGTCTTGCAGCTGTGCACTGATGTCTTCTCGGTTGTTCGTACGTCATGTTTATATTTGTGATGCTCACTCCTGCTTCGGACTCTAACATGGGTCATGCGTTATTTATAAATAAAAAGAATAGGGGGTCAGGATAAAAACAACTGTTGTAGCCGCGTTTTGTGTGATTCGTGCAGCTCGAACCATGTGGGAGTAAAAGCTCGTCGCTGCGAATTCAGGATCCGGGCTTCAATTACCAACCCTGACCGTTTGATCTGGACGCATCGTACCGGCGTGCGGTCGTGTATCACTACTGCGTGGGGCACGTTAAAGACTCCAGGCTAGCGGATTGCACTGCAGTGGCTAAATTTATCGTCTACAGCTGAGAGACAAGTCGCCTGATGAGACAGAGCTAGCTTCAGGCAGTATAAACACACACACAAACACAAATGTATCAATTCGTTTGCATATTTTTTTTTCTTTTTTTAGCAATACTAAGTACTTTTTTTAATATTCCAATTTATGCTTTTTGTTTTTTGTTTCGGGGCGGCAATTTTATTTTATCGCTAGTTCTTGGGCAATGACCGTCGATCCCTGGTCGCGCCTCTCCCGTTCCACGTAGTCGATCAACGAAGCGGGAAACGAAAGTACGCTCGGCCCTGTAGAGAGCCGACCCGCAGCGCTAAACCGTCGTCGTCAAATAAAAACAAAAAAAATTACCTTGTTTTTTTTGTTTTCGTTTTTGAGAAAAAAATAGGGCAGTTCATCAGGACGTGTTGAGAGGGCCTTACGTTTCAATGCGTAGCCTCCCTCGGGCCCCACACTACTACGGGAGGTTGCGCTTCCGTCGGAAGGTGTTTTTCGAGGGGCAGACGAACTGGCGCGAGAAGACGAAACATCCGCGAGGATATGGCCGCTAATAGACAGCGCCGTCCATGTAGCGCCCAACGTCGCATGCCGCCGTATATAGTCCACGGCGGGAGCCCACAGCCACCGAGCAACGAAGAGCCCAGCAGTCCGAGGTCGCGTGACGCGGTTGTGAAATATGATGTCTGCTGGTGTTGGGGCCGCCTTCTTCGCTGGAAGATGGCGATACTTGGATTCCTTCACTGGCCTGGACCTTTGGCTCGAAGATATGGCAGCCTCCCTCAGATCAGCTCCCCTTCGCGCTGGGCAGGTAAGTTGCCAAGATGGGAGTGTATGTAGTTGCCTCGCACCCTCGTCCCTGGAGATAGCAGCTCCCAGGGTTCCAAAGGGTTAAATGCGCCACTGGTCTCTGCGTTAAGTAGGCGAAGAGGTACGTGCAGCACCTGGGTCACTGGTGTCTGGCAGGTCCATCCTCAACCGAAAAATGGAACATGGTCACAGTAACCGCTGGCATCGAAAGGCGTATATAGCAACGCATCACTCGCGCCGATATGCCACTGCCGAAGGTACTTCGCCAGCGGGTCGAAGAGGAGTGAATACAGCAGTTCCACCTCACGCCTCGGTGGGTTACGTCATTTTGGGATCAGCCAGTGTGCATGCATACAGATATGCCTCCTCTCTCATAAACGCCATCATCAAGCAGTCAAACAAAAAAAAAAATGAGCTGCTTTAGCGGCGCACTGCTTTAATTTGTTCCCATTTTGTCCATGGCTAAAAACTTTATTTTGAGAGACAGCACGTGGTTAGTTTTCAGACATGCATGTTAAGCAACTGAGGAAAATTTCCCAGAAGCTAAGAGCAACTAAGAGGCTAACAAATGGCGTACAGAGCGTGCATGTGCAGCAACTGAACCCTCGCCTGCTTATAGCTGGCAGCTTTCAACGTTCGAAGGAGTTAAGTGCAACTGGGTTTCGCCTCTCTCTGGCGGATGCATCCAGCAGTGTTCAAAAAGGTGTGTGCCGTCGGTACCGCACTTCTTGATTAAGTTGCTCGTCATGAGTGTACGCCGATGACAGGTATGTCATCCGCAGTACGCGTACCCTCTCCGGAGGTCTTTGCGGCGCAGCCAGCCGGGCGAGTCTTCGCCGATGTGAGCGGTTGCTTCCTCTGCAACATTTTGCGCTCGTTTGCTTTGATTTGAATTCTCACCTAATGTCTTCCCTTCATATGGGTGTTCTCGCCCACGTCTGCGTGGCCCAAAGCGTTTGATTTCTACTCGCCCTTTGGGTTCGTCACCGTCTTACCGACCAGCCGCTTAAAAAATAATCCCGATTCAAGCCTTCGCGATTAATGGACGGTTAATCGACCAAGTTGCTAACCCTGGTATATGGCCATATCCGGCTCGCAATTCAGCCAACGACTTGGCTACTTGTATCTGGCATTTCATTTGGGATTCAAAGAGGTATGTATGATAAATGTTTTGAATTCCTGTTTCTGGTGGACGGGCATTCCGGCTTTCCAACTAGCACTACGTGAAGCATTTACACCGCCCATCAGCGATGACCCCTCTCTGTCGTACACACCACTGCTATACGCCTTTTCGCTTCCTGTCAGAAAAAGTTGAACTAATTTCTGTTACAACAAGTGCGACATTCGTTGTAAAGCGAGTGAAAACAAGAGGCGTTCTGCAAATCACATCAACGTCGAAATTTATCCCACGTCATTCGAAGCGTTCCTCCGGTTCCACATCGTCGCGCCCGAAATAGCGGCTGATGCGGGACATTACTCGTTGTGCTCACTCTGCATTCTTCTGCTTGAAACCACAACTCTTCTCTTCATTGGTACCGCATTAAATAAGCGCGTTCCAACATCCTCCAGACTGACCTAGGGACGGGCCCAAGCAGAATGCTCGCCAAAGGCCATGCACTGAGGCTTTACCAGGATTGTTAAACAAGATGTTAAAAACCCAAAACTCTGAAAAAAAAGTTCAAAAAGACGAAAAAGGTTATCTTTGTTTTGTTTTTGTGGGGGAGTGGGGAGGGGGGGGGGAGGCAGAGGGCCGAACTGTAAATTATGCGGTTTGTCAATGCTCCTTTTATTTTCGCAATCTCGGTGTGTCTTTCACTACGCATCGCTTTTGTTCCCTGCTGGCTAAATTTATTTGGCTGCTATTTTTACTTTCTGCAATTTGTTTTTAATTTAGCCTCAGGAGACCTGCGAGTGGGGCTATACATTGGCTGCTTTCAAGATATACCGTCAGGCAATGATTGTTTTAGCAACTTTTTTACACCTTTTTTCTCTCAGTCTAAGGGGGGGGAAAGAACAAGCAAATTAAGGAAAGCACAATGACGAAGCGAGAAAAATAAAAGTCGAGAAGGAAAACTAAACCCGGAAACGGATGACGATACAACATCCAGAACAGAGCGCCGTCAACCGCTTTTAACGATTTTTTTCTACGTATTCTTTTGTCACAGCCCGCCGGTATTCTATCTATCTTTACAACGTTTAATAACTGCCGTTCCTCATTTCCGTCTCACCAACATTACTGACTTTACGGCATGCATGGGATATCGGTTCGCGAAACCGGAAAATCGCTGGGTTAAGAACGCCTCACATTTGAAATCGGAAGCGGGAACGAGACAGAGAGGCGAAACTATATTTCAGTTTGACAAGCCGTTGGACTCACTTCTGTACTCGTGATAGCTATTTCTTTCTGCCGTTTTTAATTCATGCAAGCCTGGGTTGTTTACTGCTTTTTTACCACGGCTTACCGGGTACATCTACTTCGAATTAGTGTAAATTGTCAATGATAGCGATAGGATACTTTCACAACTAGCGACAACGAACACGCGTACCGCATATAGGAAGTCAGGAGCGAGCTTCCTCCAGTTCATTTTACTGCTATGCGTACGGTGCCATGTTTACAATTTTTTTGCACCGTGCCGCAAGAGAATGTTTACCATATAAGCATCGGCACGCCATTACCTAAGAATAGCGAAATAGCAGCATTTTTTCAAAACTTTGTTGTTTGTATCACATTCTACAATGAATATACATGTGCCGGGAAACCACCGTAATGAGACCGTCAGAGAAGACGGCTACTGCAAATTCCTGAATGTTTCAGGATACCGGCGTTCCTTGGGCCTAGGTGTTCCGCGCTTGACCCTGAAAATGAAGTCAATCGAGCTTTCTGATTGGCTGATGCTCGCCATCACTATGACGCCGAGAAAAAGAGGCGAGCTGGATGTCGACCTTTGTCTGTCACCAGTTGAATATGTACATCTTCTCTTGCGAGGCCCAACGTAGCGATCTATAGACCATTCCATTTTAGCGCTCTCTGGGCGGCGGTGCCGATTTCGTTCGACAGCGGCGCCCTCTCTCATACATCCGGAGAAGTCCCAGCTGGTTCGGCGAGGCAAAGGCGAGAGAGAGGGCACGCGCCCGACTCTGCCGTAGACGATGACGACAGCCGGGAGGTTGCCGTTCTCCATCTTTGGTCTGCACCGGCAGGCTAACCCGCGGAACCGTCGAACTCTCGCTCGTGGCTGCCGACGTTGTCAAGTGAGTTCCGACGTTCTTAGAATAGTTGAGGCTACTCCAATATGGCTATCTGCAGCTCTGATTCGTTGGATTCGGTAAATGATCAACTAGGATATCTTTTTTTCCGGTACTTAAATGGCAGTTGAGTCGGCCGGCAATTACCACTAAACTACTGCGTGCATTACGGCCAGGACAGCGTTTTTATTTATTATTTCAGACTTCCACTCAAGGTCGCTAAAGGCCTTCACCAGCTACGACACTTTGCTAGTAAAAAAGTACAGCAACCAGATTTGCTTTTCGCCAGAGAGACCGGCCAATCTGACACAGTTTTTCCCTCTTGCTTTTAATTTACCGCACGTAGCAGCTGCATGGTAAACCCTGTCAGTCTTTGTTCATCTAGCGTAGTATTACACGATAACTGGCATGCAAAAAATCTTCTTGCATCTGCGCGCTTGGGTTTCAAACATGAGCGCGGTGCAAACAGGATTTGCAACGCCAGCCGGATTTTCGATTTGCAAGCCTCAGCGGAGCAGACGACATGCGGGTGAGGCAGGAGAGGCATTTTTCTCATCTGCACTGCCTCTGCTGCGAGCCTAACGGAACGGTCTGTATTTGAGAAAGGACACACAAGTGACTCTCACCAGCAGGGTTTACATAATACTTTCAGAACAAATATAATTAGAGACGAAGTCGAAATTGAACCTGTACCATCCTGGGCCTCCCGAAAATTACGAGGACGCTTTGGCTTCTTCAGAGCGGAACGTAATGAGACATAGAAGCGGCCACAAACTCCCAGCACTGTTCAGACCGTGTTCTAGTCGTGCCTTGCGTTAGCGCCACGTCAGTGGCGTGTCTCACTTTGCCCAACGGAAGGGTCGTGGGTCCGAAATCCCGCCTAAAAATTCACGAGCTTCGCTGTTTTAAGACCGATGAGTTACTTTATATAAGTAGCCGTGCTTCGGGCATGCACGGCGACCTTCGGTTCGCATTACATGTCCATGTGTTTAATAACGTTCATTCAACGCGTGACGTGCACGTTTCAAGTGAGCGTCCGGTGGTTTTGAGAAATTCCCGCGCGAGGTCGTGTTGCTGCGGCGTCATGAACCTATGGACAAATCCTTTGGATTCACGGGGTCGCATACGCGACATCGGCTTTTCTGCTGACCTGCGAGCTCCGCCAACGCTGCCAGCGTTGAAGGCATCCTGAGGGTATCGGGCCAAGCCATCGAAGACACGGCTGGTTGGAAGCCATGCCAGTGGCCCCATACTATTTAACTCGTCATAAATCAAATCGCTCATAGAGGTGCGACGTAAATAACGACGTGTGCTTTCGTTTTATTTTCGCGCTATCTACATTCCTCTTCTCATGCTTTGTCCATTTCCAGATCCTACTTCCCTCACAACCGACCATTGCCTGTCCCTGTCGGTTTTCAGGAGCCCTGCTCGATCCGCTTACCATTGTCATCTGTTAGAGCGACATCGCTTTACTTCACCTCTTAGCTCTTCAGTTCTTAGCTCAAACGCTAACTGCTGTAATCCCCCGACCCCAGTCCTGATCTCATCTCCCTTACCTTGCCGCTGCGCTCGCGAAGGCTGACGCTTTGGTGTTTGTGAAAGTTAGATTTCTGTAACTTTAGATTACTCAAAATGGCGTAGGAATGCGAAAAAGACGGCGGACAGACAGAGGAAATAGAAGCCTGGCGGAACGTAGCAATGAAAGAAAAAGTTTACCTAAGCAGTTTTTTCATCTTGTAACCGAATCGCGCTACTTAGAGTGGCAGAAAAACGGAAGGAACAAGAAAGATATTTTGCAAAGACATTTCCCGGCTGCGCCCCGGTCGCGTTTCTTTCAGTGCCTCCTTTCTCTCTCTGCCTCCAGATCGTTGCTCAATTTGGGTCGGCCGCATTCTCGTGATTTCCATAAACGCGGAGAAGAGGAGACCCGCGCGTTCCATTCTCTGCGAGGAGCGGACACCATTGTTGACTTCTCTTTGCGGTGCCACCCGAGGAAAAAAGATAAAAAGGAAGGAACAAAAAAGACAGATAAGAAAGCGTGGGCGGAGAAGGAAAAGAGTTAGATTGCAGGCCCTTCCGTTACTACGTACGCGCGCTCACGCCTGCGTCTTTAACGTCCGTTTAAAGAAATTGGACACTGACATCGTGGTTTCTGTACACTCAAATGTCGCGAATCGTGGTTTTGTACCGCAAAATGCTATCAAAACTTAAAAACAATATGTAATGTTGAGAGGCAAGCGATTCCCAGAATTCAGTACACTTTTGCAGTGCCCAATCACGCAACGATTGATGGTAAGGACTTTTTAGCCAACGCGTTAAGGGCCATTCCACTGGTTGCGCCGAGTCCGATCGAGGTGCAAACTGCAACGGCTGGCGACGTACGGCGCTGCTATGGCGACACTTACGACCAGCCAATGGGGAGCGCGCGGGCTGCACGGCGCAACGCAGCGCAGCGCGATCGACGCAAATCGTGTCGACCAGCCTTTCCCGTGTTCCACGTACTACGCATACCGGAACCTATGGAGGCATGAAAAGCTCGCGCCACGCGATCACGGTTTCTCACCCGGACGCGCGGCTTAAACGCACTCTCGAAGGCTCCGGTGGTCGGGGCACGCGGAACACGCTAGCCGGTTCTACCGGAGATTCTATGCCGTTCCAACACCTGAGTTAATAAGGAACTTTTCGTAGATCGTTTTCGCCAGTCCGCCTACGCTCTGCGACCCGCTGCGATGCGGAACTCTGGCAGCCAATGGCCGTCGACGCTGCGGCGCAGTGGCGGCAGCTTCGTTGCCGGAGAGGTTGGCGGAAGAAGGGCGCGTTCTACGAAAACTCTCCTGCAGCAATAGCGTTACCGTGACCGTTGGCGAGTAAACGTTCGTGAAAGAAAAAGGAGCTCGGACGCTTGTGTTTGTAAGGTACTATCGCGGGAATTTCTTTACCGTCTATACAGTGCGCGCGCATACGAGAAAATTATAATTGCATCACTCATAAGCAGAGCCCAAAATGTTTATGTTGTTCAGAGATAAGCCAAAAACCATAACTAAATGCGCTCACAAAAAAAAAAAAAAATCGTCTTGTATTTTTTTGCGCCGTTAGAACGCGGGGTACAGGCACCGTCCGGCGTTTGGATGTCGCACTCGAGACGCTTGTTCGACGAGTGCGGTGGAGACGAAAGGCAGCTGGGTTTACCATCCTGCCCACTAATCTGTCCAGTCAGAGCTCCCGGCGTTCCGACGCGTTCTCCTCGGGAGCTCTCGCTCTCTCCCTCCCTCCTTTCTCGGAGCATATACGGACGAAACTGCGGGAGAGCATGAGATGGGAGCGCATGCGAGTCGTCAGAACACAGAACCCTGATTGGAGAGAGTCGTCGATGCTATGACCACATACAGCTATAAACGCGCCCATGGCTCGAGGCACTCAGACGCCAAACGCCGGCGTCCGGCGTCCGAAAGCTGGACGCTTTGCGACTAGCGGGCGAAAGCTCTTGAGTGTTCGTCCTGATTGGAGGAGACAGTGGGTAGAAAGACAAAGTCAAAGCAGCCAATATGCCTTCGCGTCTGCCCTCTAATCTTGCCAATCAAGAGCTCCCGTGCCCTGACGACTCCCCATAGCTCTCATGATCCCTTCTCCAGTCAGTTTTATCTGATTGCTTCAATGGCACGGCTGCGCCGACGAAGAAAATTCGAAGGCCCTTCAGATCAACTGAATCGGGCGACTATTTGATGAAGGGGAGTATTCGATCGCGCCGCACGTGGGGACGCGAAAATCGCGCACTCGTCGCGGCGTTAGCTTACACTCCCGCAGCCCAAGAAGCGCAGAGGCGTGGCCTGAGATTGCAGCTTAGCGAAGGGGCATCTTACCTGAAACAAAGGGAGAAAGAAAGGCATGATTTAGATTTCTCACTTTCATTAATGTACAATCGGTAAATTTATCCCTTCGATGACAGAAAGTATCCGTTCGCTTACAAAAAAAAGAACATTAAGTTGACACAGCGCAGTGTCAATACCCGGTTGAATCACAGCCATCGCAGCCATGCGTTTGACCCAAGAGGAAAAGATGAGAAAAAAGAAAAGGCGAGAAGCAGCGCGGGAATCAGCGGACGAACGCGCTGTGTATTGCTGGATCGAAACCGCGAGATGTAACGAGAAGCACTGAAGTCGAAAACACTAGATACACTAAAGAGTTTTTCCGAATTAAACGTCACTGCATTTAAGTAGATTTAGAGGCAAAGTTTATGAGATTATACCCAAAATCTGTATGAGACTCATCGAACGGGCTAATTCAGCTGGCGCTTCAACGGAGTTCACTTCGCGTTTAGAGCCATTTGTGTGGTGTGCCACGACGACCCCACAGAGACAGAACACACGCTCCGGCTTCAAGTGGTTGCCTTTCATCTTCTTTATCTTCGTTTCTTCATCCTGGCGTCAGCAGGCTGATCCGATCAAAGTCATTCAATTGACGTCGCTATTGTCACAATTAACATAACGTTGTGCTGTAACGCGCCTTCTTAACTAAAAGGCGATATATAGGCTGAGACATTGATGTCTTCGATTGTACGCCCATCGTTACTGTCATCATTTCCAAGCGACACTAGGCCATCCCGTGTGGCGCGGAAACGCTTGAAGTGGCATTTGGTGGGCAGAACTGCACTTGGCTGACGTTCACTAAATTAAGCCCGTCTAACAGGGGTATAATACTACAGAGTTCCTCGCCGTTTTCTTTGAAATATTCTTTCTTCTTCTTCTTCTTTCGTTGGAGAAACAGAGGCGCATGATAGTCAATGCGATGACGCATTTCCGTGTAAACGAGGAGGCGTTCATATTGTCACCGAGATCTCGTGCAATCAATCGTGTGGCTCCATAAAAAAAAGTTCCACTAAACACTTGACAATACCCTCTCGTCAGTGGCATCTTCGCGTATCTATATTATCTAGGGCTGTTTAAGCGTATGCGCAAGCGAGACACCACGACACAGTTGCAGTGTCACTGCTGCTACCTGGAGCGCATGTCGGGCTTTTTCACTCCCGGTAAGCTGCGCGGCTTAAACGCTCTAATGAAAGACCATTCTCTCGATCCGCTTGCCGGCAAACATTTGAGAAATATGTATATTTTTTTTTTTTTATGTAGGACGCAGACGGATTGTGGTAGCTGGTGACGGCAGAACTCCTTCCTGCGGCATGACCAGAGAATTGCGTTTGGGATGCGAAATCTATATGCTTACTCTCACTTTTAGCTGTTGCTGTATACCTACTTCTCGCCACTGAAGGGGATGTGTATTTGAGAAAAACGACATCGTCTTCATTCGGCGCCCAGAATCACAAATATGGAGATTATTTTTCTGCTTGGTGCGCAGGGGCTGCAGAAAGTCATTTTCAAAGTAAAACTGAAGCCCTCCCTCATTATGGAGTGTGACGTCATACTAGGAGTTGTCGGAATCTCCAGCTCCCTTTGTCTTCGGCAGCTATCAAAGCTATTGTTTTCACGCGCATATCGTACAAAAAAACAGGAAAAAGACTTCACGACGGGTGCCGCGGTATGCAGGGAGCTGACCGCGTGCTTGGCGGCCGAAAGGTGCAGGTGCGGCGTAACGACTAGGTCGGAGACTTTCGCGTCTTTGAGACGGATCTTCGAGGAAGAATTACCACCGTGATTTTCTGATTCACGGGATAGCAAGCCTCACAGGATCAGCTCAACTGCTCTACCGGCTACGAAAGAACCTCTTCACCTTCCTTTAAATTCGCCGCTTAAGGGCCGTTTTGTGCCGCCGGCAGCCGGACGTCTCGAGCACGAGCTCGTTTTTAGCTGCCCCAATAAAAACGCTTTGCGTAAAAAAGACAAAAAAAAAAAAAGCGCTGTTTTTTGTTATTCGATGATGTTTTGACTGTATGCCGGAGCCACTCCGCCGGGCGTGGTCGATCGCTAACGTCAGCATGAACAGCAAGCGAGCAACAAAGCGCCAACTACCGGGCGAAAGCCTGGAGGCGAAGCGTCCCGGCGTGAATCCCGGCGATAGTTGGAGGAGCCGGAGAGTACCGTCACGTGAAATACCGCACCGCGCAATTACGCACTCGAGCAGTCGCAATTCAGGAACGCTGCCACAGATCGTGGTGACCCTGGCGGTGGCGACGGCGGCAGCGAGGAGGATACGGTGCGCTGAAATTGCCTTCGGAGTTACGCCAGGAACGCCCGAAGTGGGTCAGTCGGCGGAAACCTTAGCAGCTGAGACAGGAGCCACGGCTTTACGAAGATCCAGCTCTATCCGCTTCTGGCTTGGGGAACCAGCACTTTCTGGCCAGGCGCTCGTTCTGCCGGAAGAACGCTTCAAAGCAACGAGCGTCGAGCTCTCGGGCTTGCGGCAACTGGCGGCATGCTCTCAGCTTCAAAACAACTGCGATGGCGCTGCTGACCTCGGCGCATGCGCAGATGCGTCATCTCTCGCGAATATGGTTTCTCGCAAGCGCACGGTGCTACCGAGTAACCAAAGCCCTGCGGCAGCCTCGACGATCCGCTCGAACTCAGCAATGAGACCTGCTTTCAAAAGTGCGCGCCGTCGAGGAGTGGAAGCTGCGCCGTAATCCGTGAGTCCGTCACTTTTTGATCACGCTCTGAGCGATGCGATTATGTCGCATCGGTCACTGCGGGCTGCGTCGGCGTTCGGCTGAGGACTCCGGATGCAATGGCGCTAGGTACACACAAAAACCACGTGAAGTGGTTACGAAAACCCGAGTGTCGCGCGGTTCGGCTGCAACATCTCCGCCGCCGCACGCCTGCTTTCCTCCTCGCGCACGAAAACTCGCGGCGCGCGCACTCGTGCGTCGATCGCCGCGAGGAGGTGTAACCACCATTAAACTGCCAGCATCCCCATGGGTTCCAGGTCAGAGCTAGGACGTAGTTCAGCTATCCTCTACTCGAACTACTGTGGTTTAGCTCGCACTGATAACGGCGCTTCTTGGTAACATTGCGACTTTATTGCAGGTGCATTCGCGAGCTTTGTTTAGCTACGTTTTCAGAGCAGCTTACTGCCGATTACTAACTACACCCAGTTGAGTGCTCATTTTGCTCCTCACGAACAGTTTAAGCGCAGAAATAAATAAGACGCTGGTAGATGAAGTGGCATTCCCAGACAAGGGGCCCCGCTTACATGCCCGTTCCCGCGCCCGTACTCCCGGCAACAGCGGACGCATCTTGTCAGCCGTCCTTGGGCCAAAGGTGGCGACGAGGCACCGGCGCGCACGAGCGCAGGAAGATGCCGCCTATAGCAGTTGCCTTGGCCGGGTATGGGCCTAATCCCGGTAAATGCACAGAATGCCGCGCTCCAGCTGCAACCGGCGAAGAAGTGCGGGGAGCTACTCCGAGGGTTGTTGTTGTTTTCCATGTTCGGCCTTTGAAGTAAGGTTCTGCCTCAACCAGGTTGGGGGGTCCCGCAGTAGGCGCCACTGGGATGAGGCCTCGCTGTTGGGCGCCCTGTTCCATGGTTTTTCTCGCCGTCAGCGCGGCATACGCCCTTGCAAGGTCGGACTACCCACGCGCACCGAATCGCAGGCTGAATATCCGTTCATGGGAGCACGTTCCTGCTGCCTGGCTGCAACCCCAAACAAGCGACGATGCTTGCTCACGTAATCTTCGCCGACCTTCCACGCAAGGGAAGCCGCTTTGTTCCAAAACGATTTACCGTCAGGCGTTGATCGGGCGCCCGGCCCAGACCTTAGCATGGCTGGCGTCTCACCTTTCGGCCAGGATGGCGTTTCGCGAACAGGGGGCATTTGTGGCGAGCTAAGTGGCGGCGACCAGCGCGCAGGCCTGGGTGGTCGAGGACGAGCGCGACGCCTGAGGCGTGATTGCCTTGCCGCTGTCGGAATGCAGATCCGGTCTTGGCTGGGCAAACCGTCGTCTCCGCCTGCTTATTCTGTGATCCCAAGACACCCTCTGTCAAACCGCCGTAGCGTAGCGCTATGGCATTGCAACGAGGTCACGCAGACGACCGGATGATCTCATCGTCATGGTACGCGAGCGAACGCTTTGACGGTCAGGTGCACTACGCTCGCGGCCTACTCTCCAAGCGTCGTGTCTGGAAGAAGAGGGGCCGAGTCTAACGATCTCGACTTGCTGAAGAAAAAAAGGCAAATGGTGGTGCCAGAAATACCCTCTAGCCGAGGCAAACCTCACAGGTTACGTCATGGACACCTAAGACGCCAGAACGTTCCTACCCGGCCCCTGCACAGCCTAAGATTACAAGAAGCGCTAACGAAAATAAAGACGGGAACAAAAAGTGAGGAAGGCGAACAGGTCGAGCGCTCGTCCGACTCGTCGCCTGGCTTACGTCCTGCGTCTTTGTTGCACGGGCGTGCTGTGTCATGAACCGTAATTCTCGCCCGCTTCGCCACTTGAGTTCTGCTGCAGTCTGTTTGCAAATCCAACGCTGCCGTTCCCTCCGGCGCGTCGGTGGAACGTCTTTTCAGCTTCACTGGGGACGGCGTTGGGAGGAAAAGGGAAAACTTCCACTATGCAAGAACTCTGAAGAGTGAATTGCTTCTGCGGGAATGGGAATTATTTTGGTGAAAAGAGCGAGCTATAAGATGACTGCATTTTATTTTAGGCTCATGAGGTTTTACCACCACCACGGATTACAAAGCATGACTGCGTTTTGCTGCCAGCAAGCATAAAAAGTAACTTTGAAAGTAACTTCAAAGTAACTCACTACTTTTTGCAGTAGTTAGTGGTTTACTCAGTACTATTACAAATTCCGTAATTCCTGCTCTACTTTAATTACTTTTGGCGTCGATTCACTCGCATAACTTAACTTAACTACCTTTTTTGAGTAATTTGTACATGTCTGGTTCAGATGGACCCTCTCTTCAATCTAGGCTCTCTGTGAAGATGCGCAAGTTGGTCTGCTTCTTTAGCGAGGGTTCTGGTGACGTCAGAGCGCCGAGCTCTGATTGGTTCAGGCGAAAGATAATGCCGTGAACCTCAAGGCAGCTGGCTGTGAGGTCTACCACTGTACTTCCATCAAGACTCAATCAGATTGCACGTCCTTTACTGTTTACTGCACCGCATTCAAGAAGCATCTTTCTTTTGGCGGGAAACAGTTTGTCGTGCTACTCCGTCTAACATCGCCTGATGGCATACGCTGTTGCATTGCGCCTCCGTTTTCTGCTCGTCGAGCGCGCGCCGAGCGCTCTGACTCCAGAGTGTGACAGCTAAACGCGTCTTCAGCTCTCGTTCCGCTTCCGAAGGGTTTGTGGCATATTGTTTGTTGGGCGTTGTAACATAAAAATGAACAGTTCTGAGACGGCAAGACGTCCTCTGTACAAATCGCACCAGCCATATAATACACCAGGCACCAGCCCCCCAGGAGGGCCAGCCTCTGTTCCACCGCCTACATGAGATGTTGACCAGTGAAAATGAGCCAGCCTGCAATGGCGTACCGAGCGTTACCATAATTGCTTTTTAGGTGCGTTGGCGCCCTGCTGTTTGACAAAAACAAGTGAAGTATTTGAAGCTTTCTGGAACATAACGCTGTCCACAACAATTATTGTTCGAAAGCGCGGTCTGACGGCGCCCCCTACTGTCTGCTTCAAGAGCGCAGAAATAGGGACGTGTCACGACGCTTTATTAAATTTTCCATAAGGAAATCGGCAGCCCATAGATTTAAATTCTTTTGTACATTTTTAGGACATACTGGGGCCCGTAGAGTTGTCAAGATGTTGAGACGATCGTAAAATCACATGAGTGCCCCGTTAAGTCAGCATAGACTAAAGTGTATTCTGACCCGGTAATACTATCACACTGCGATGAGAAGAGTGCGTTTAGTCTGTAGCCTTTGTCCGACAGAAAAGTCTGGTACAATACGCTCTTAATTCGTTTTTTTATTGTAATGTCTGCTTATTTGCACGATTAATCTTCCTACACCAAGATATTTTTATTGCGCGTAATACTTTAGCTACACAGCCGTGTTTTAACACGCAGATAAGGACGATTAGGAAAAATGTCAAGGACGCTCGTACAAACAGGCGATGAGAGCCAGTGAAGACCGGAACGTTTTCTTTTTGTGTGCACGAAGCCGGAGTTGTTCATCCCCATAAAAATCAAAACTTGTTTTTTTGCTGTTGTTTTTGCAAGAACAAGGCGGGAAAAATTGTGTCTGCTTTTTACATACGCACACAAAACAAAATAAGTGTTGCTTCACCGTGCGACCTCTTACTGTTCAGAACATAAGGCCCATATCGCTAAAAGCGAAAATCAACTCAAAATAACGGCACAAGTTGGAACTTTTCAGGGCGCGGACAAGCGACGAAACCAAAGCAGCGAGCGAGAGAAATGATGACCGACTACAAAATATTGGCTAAACACTCCACGAGAATTTCATCAAGCGCACACTCTCAATAATGTTCCTCCCACAATAATCCGCAATCAACAAAAAAAAATTATAATTAAAAAAAATAGAGAACAAAAAACTCTGAGGATTAACTAGACCACTTTAAATTGAACAGCATCTAAGGCACCGAGGTGAACCCAAACTCCGAGGAGAAAACCAAAACAAATATAAGCATCTCTCTTCCCCATCTCTTCACTTCCTCCTTTTTTCTAGCTGTCATTTCCTACTTCTTTCTCCCCTCCAATACCATATAAAGCTCGTTCCTTTCTCGCTTAAAATCAACATGTATTTGTTGTTGCTCTTGGTACTACGCCTTTCATCAATCATTCTTCGGTTAAACGTTATTCTTAATTTTTTATCTATCATGTTTTATCGACTTCTACACTCTTTCCCACACTGCCTTTTCCTTTGTCCTGCATATCGCTTATTCGTTTTCTCATTAGCGAATCGTCTAGGTTTATACCGCCTTACTTTTAAAACAGCTTGCCTTTTTTTCAGTCCATGTTAATCGCTTTGTACGGCTTTATCCCTTGCTTATTCCCTTTATTTCTCTTTGTAGGACAACCCCCTCCCGGCATTATTTTTTCACAAACACGTTTTCGTTTGTTTTGTTTGCCACCTCAAAGGCGATTTTAAAGGGACAGAAACATGAACAAGCTTCTAAACTCGGGTCGGAAAGCTTTTAGGTGAGAGCTGGATCAAGCAACGGACAAACCTGCCTACTGACGCTATTTTTATTATTATTAATATTATTATTATTACGTTTTTTGCATTCAGTTCCTTTTTTCTTCGTTTTGGCGATGTTTTTTCAGCTAAGGCAGAGGGGGCACTTCACACGCATTATGGAACCAGTCAATGTGGACAATATACACGAACCGAAGCTACGAGTAAAACATCTCACTACGCACGACGAAATGCCAAAAAAAAAAAAAAAAGGAGTTGACGACGTAAGGTGCCATTTTTATGACGTGAGACAAAGCGATCAAAATGCTCGCTCAAGCGGATAAATTCAACGTCAGCCTGGGAATGAGTGTCGACATTACTGTTCTTTGGCCTCTGCCCTCAAAACGGCCTTACGAGGCTTCCCCAAAAAATAAAATAGATAAAAAAAAACTCGCATTTGCCGTTTCTGGCTTGGTTTGGGGCCCCCTGTCCGCATGCAATCATCCTCATCGTGTAGGCGCTTTATTGCTGTCTGCACACGCAGAAAAGTGGCAGAAGGGTCCGCAATTGCTTTGTTTCTTTTTTGCGGGTAAAACGAGCGCGAACAAGCGCACGGGACAAAGAGGATGCACACGGACGCACTCTCTCTGTCCTGTGTACTTTGTTCGCGCTGTCTTAACGCCGTAGACATGCTTTACCAACTGCCCCGAATTCCAGCAGTATTGCAAGTCCGGCACTTGCGCCCGGCAGGGCGGTATCGAATGTCATGATTCTGGCTGTTGCGCTTTGCTGATCATAACGTCACTTCTGTTTCTGTGGAGCGCTATTTGTGTCGCTGGCGCAATCTTCGCGCGCGCTGTTCACTAATGCACTTATTTGTCACATGCTCTGCGGTTCAAAGGTCTTTTCAAGGTATGCCTGATTAAAACTGCTACAGCTTTCGAGAAATCCTGTCGAGACTCTTCTGCCCTAACGGCGGTATAAAATGACCCGCGTGCATGTCGACGTTGGCGTGTTTGCTACTCCGGTTTCGAAGGGAATTAAAAAGGCACGTTCGGAGACAAAGTCGCCTCAAGAGGTCGCAGCACGTAATCGGGTTGGAGATGTTCATGACGCCTGGACAGAGGAGTACTGGCGCTGGCCCCAAGCATACTCGCACTGGACCGCCCCTGATTCAGAAGCTTCACCTGGTGCGCGGTGAAATCGCAGGGATAAAAGGGAATGTTTCTTGCCAGTCTTGCCTTCGCAAAGCCTGATGGTGCAATTGACTGGTATCGAAACCAGCCCCCTGACGACAGTCGAAGCGCAGGCTCATGGATTGCCCACCTTTTGAGAACTGCGTAGACGCACTCGACTTCGGCTCGGCAATCAGTGCAATCGGCGGACACCGCTTGGGTACGAGCGATACGTGCCAGCACTGCCGGTGATGAATAGCCGGGCTCTAACAATGGCTGGAGCTCGCGCGATTTCTACTTGCTCACAGCGCGTGGCCATCGCTTAACGTTGGCGGCATGGGGCAGGCACTCAGGCCACCTAACCGCTTGCTCCGGCTCCGAGTTGACGGAGACGAGCGATAGTCTTAAGAGGGAAAACACTAAGGCAAGTTTATTCCGGTTATTCACACGTTGGGGGTGATTTTGACAAAGTAGAAATATCGTTCCCGGCCTCCTTTTAGGGAACCGAGAGAAATCAGTCAATCAGCTCGCGACCTCGACTCTGCATCCGCGCGCCCATCGGCGTGCGCCAGTTGGCCGATTCTTGAAGCCGCGGCCACACGCTGCTTATACATCCTACGAAACACAGTCAGTCTGCACGCACTGTCTTAGCCCCCCCCCCCCTTGTACGACTGTCCTCTCCACACCGGCCATACAAAACACCTGTCTGCCGTCATGTTCGAAGCACACATATCTAAGCGAACATGCTTCTGAAAATGCTCGAGACGTGAACATCTTGGCAAGAAACAGCGGCAAAAAAACTTGGACAAGATGTGCACCTCAAACCAACTAGCCCAACACGTCACATTGTTGCCCGAGACGTGTCTGCACAATGCATCATGGTGTCATCACGCCTTCAGCGAACACGGTGTCTTTTATTTGATGCACTGAGCAGAGTGCTCTCGAGTATTCGTTGTGAAGGCCTTTAAGTGCCCACAAAACAGGTATATTCGCCCCATTGTTGCTTTTTAATTTTTATTTTATGTTTGGCAACAAATTTAGTGGCGCCATCTATAGGTAGTCACAGCACGCTTCCGATTCAGTTTTTACTCATCATTCTTACATCGTTAGAGTGAGCCAAGTCTGAAAAGGCTTGAAGTGGCCATTTCCATAAGATAGCATGTATATTTGATTTCGGAAACAGTACAGCGAAATGCGCCGTGTAATTCAGAACCGGAAGTGATTGGGGATATTTGCAAGCTGGTGCCACCCCCGTTTCGACTCACGCGAGAAAGGGGCGAAAAGCTGGCAATGTTCTCCAGCAAAAGGTGATGATGGACATGAAAAGACTTGGCGGTGAATGCGTTTTGACGCATTCCCAATCGCAAAGAAAACACTATAAATACAGATGCCTTGAGGCAACTGCTGTGTTCGTTCAACAAAGAAAAAAAAGTCCAGTTCACTTTATTTAGAAAAACAATTAGTAGAAAAATATACGGTAGACATGAGGCGTGTACATAGGATGCGTCAAAATCGCCGGTAATGAATGAAAAAAAAACACTTCAAACGTTTTAGCAAGCTAATCATAGTTCAGCTTCAGAAAGCATTGAGTGGTTTAATTAACGCGAAGCAAATGCACGCTAATACACGGAATGGTTTCCCCAGAATGGCGAGCTATGTATAGATGGGCAGTGTGGGAATTAACGCGTTACAAGTAAAGACGTTACTGGTAACGCGTTCGTTTTATTATTATTATTAACGTGCTATAACGTACTTGTTAGAATCCCAAATGACTAACGAGTAAAAGTAATGTCGTTAATATTTTACGGTGTCTTTTAGCTGAATTACGCTACCGCGTTACTTTTTATTAAAATTGGCCGCACGAATGTTTGAGAACAAAATAAGCTTTTATTCTGTACACTACATAAAAGTGGCAGAAGAAACCCCACAAAGCTATGTATAAGCGGCGTCATTTCAAATTCCTTCGGAAGACACTTTTAACGCTCCACGAACGGGCCCGAAAGGCGCGAGATTATCGCTGCGAGGAACCCCGAAGCGTCCTTGGTGTAGTCTTTTTATAGAAGCTGCTAAGACCACCGCCGCCGTACCCTCAGCAGCCGTCTCGCAGAAAGAGACATCCGTCCAGAAGGCACACAGTCTGCCGCCACTCGAAGGATTTTGCCTCAGCGTCCCTTGCTATACCCCAGGTGGTCACATCCTTCTCTTCAAAACAAATAAATTCTCGTTTGGTCAACAACAGGAAGGATGAACTCTA
The DNA here is from genome assembly GCA_037355805.1 of Ixodes ricinus. Taxonomy (NCBI): domain Eukaryota; kingdom Metazoa; phylum Arthropoda; class Arachnida; order Ixodida; family Ixodidae; genus Ixodes; species Ixodes ricinus. Next base: position 8,157 of record JAZHYW010062227.1, on the reverse strand, counting down.
AGTTTGGAAGCGTTGACTTTCCCACGTTTTGAACAAAAACAAGTGTGTCAGCGGTTTCCGGGTGCTGACGTGTCGTTACTTGGAAATGCGACATTGGTTTGTGGCGGAATAAAATAACGTTTATTTTACCGGATTAACTTTGATTACATGAAGAGGTCTATTTTGGTTCCTTACGTGGCGTGCATCCGGTCGTTGTTTTCAGAGCAGTTTCTTCTTCTCAAGTGCAGATGCTACTGGATTAAGATTCCAGTTCTCCGAATCGTGTTCGAGGGTTTGATATTATACACATCCTGCCGAGGACCAGACAAACAAGGCTGACTAACAAGTGGCAGAAGGTTATCACAGCGATTGAACGTGCAACCATCTGCCAGGCATATAAACAGCTGTCATGTATACTAACGAGTATAGTATAACAGCACAAAGTAACAACGAACTAATGTAAAAGTAACGTCCGTTAGTCACGGCAAGTAACGACACCGATATTTCGTTACATTTGCCAAATGGTAACAAGGCTCTGCAACGCGTTAGCTTTTTTCCAAGCTAACGAGTAACGCTATTTCGTTACTTTATTCGGTAACGGGCAAAACACTGGTGATGGGACATGGCAAGACTGATCGCAGTAACAACCAGATAGAGGTATACAGCTAACGCAAACAAGCCGAGGCGGGCCACAGCAAATCGCCGAAAAACCGACCACAGCGACGCGTTTGGTCGCAGACGTCAACAATAAGGCACGCCATTCAATACACAAACAAAGGCGTAAAAAAAAGAAGCAAATTAACACGAAACTGGCAACGTCTCCACAAGACAAAAGGAACAGGGAGACGACTATACAAGACGCCACAACAATGGCTACGTTGACTCAGAAACACGGCTTTTAAGAACGGCCATTTTGTAACGCCCTCTATCGGAGACACCGGTATGGGCTAATTAAGCTACTAAGCCTCCGGACCTGCCCTCACTCTTGAACAATAAAACCTAGACAAAACATTAAAAAAACAGGCGCGGGACCTTTTACGCTTTATTTTGCCTTATGATGGACAACACAAGACGCTACGAGCGATCGGAGCCAATTCAGTGCCTTAGGATGATGTCCGTGGCCTTCTGGCGCCGTGCGGTGCACTACAGTCACGTGACAAGGTCCCCGCCCTGGATTGGCCGGCATGCTTCGTAGCGTCCGCTGTGGTCAATCGCGGGTAAAACGCATAGCATAGCCCATCCAGTTCACTCTAAAAAAACGACAGAAAAGGAGGATGGAAAAAAAAAGGAAAGGGGAACAAATTAAGGAAAGGGGAGAGATTCGTCCTTCCTTCGCTGCCCAGTCTTGTGCCCGTTAATTAAAGTTGAGATTAAGTCCTCAACGACTTGGACGGTCATTAGAATGAACGGATTAATTAGTATTTCTTGATTGTTTTTTTTAACTTTGCCTTGTTCCTTGGTGTTCCTAACGTCTGGTATTTTTTAGTTTGTTTTTAATAATATCTGAAAGTAGCTAACGCAGCGACGCGGGACGCTTTAAAACGTCACTGGGCTTTCTTTTTCTATTTTGTGTTGTTATTTAATTTTAATGTTGAGTTTTTGCTTGTTCTCGGTAAATTGCACATGAAAGAAGAAAAAAGATTTTGTAAAAGCAAAGAAGAAATGGTATAGAAAAAAAATGAAAACACGGGAGATTGTGTTTTTGCGCTTTATTCTCGGGGAGGGGAGGGGAGGGGGAAATTAATGTTCAGATTAAGGTCAATTTCTTTCTCACTACGAAAGCGGATTTCAAGCTCAGCGTGTACCGGTAAATCAATACTGAGTCTAAAGTAGTGCCTTAACAAGCTGCAAGAAATCACATCTTCAGCTACACACGTAACATGACGAACAGACAGACAGAACGAAGAAAAAAATATTATAAGTGCCCTTCATATACTTATTTTTGCTTTGTTTCAAAGATGGACACTTCGTTGAAGTCGACCCTATGAGAACCCTCATAGTGTGTCACCATTTTTTTCAGTGACGTATTTATTTTGGGACAAAAAAAGAGATAGAAATAGAGGCAGAGAGAGAGAAAGAGAGTAAGAAAGGGAGAGGGAGATAGAAAGATGTGTGTTGCACGATACAGTTGGAAACCCCAAAATAGAAAGAAAAAGAGAAGCTCAATTCTGACTCCAGGAGTAAAAAGTAACAAATATCAAACAACGTCTTTCGTGACATTCGGGAATCGAAACAGAAGACGAGGAATGTAGTTGAAGCGGTAATACGAGAGCAGTAACGTTCATTAAGAAAATAAACTACGAAAGGTCCTACCCGTGCAAAAGGGGCTGACACCCGAAACCGTCCCGGAAACAAGAGTTAAGTCGCGCCAGTCTGCCTTCTGTGTATAACTTAAAGAGAGCCGACGGAAGTCATACGGATCTCTCCACACTTCTCCATCGCCAAGTCAAGAGGCCACAAATTTCCATGCGGTTGAAAGTCATTTCTGGAAGCACCAGCATAAGACGCTACTTGAGCGTTTGTTCGCACTTGGTGCGCGTCTTATTTCAAACGCGCCTCAGAAAAAACAAAAAACAAACAAAAAAGTTGGGCGTTAACATTTGCTTTTTGAAACACTTTGTGATATAGTCACAGCACCGACAGGGTGAAAATGGCGGACCGTGTCCTTTCAAATTCCCACCCGCCAGCACGCGCATGCTGCCTTCCGCCGATGCTTGGGCTCCACGTGCACGCTCGAAGCCCACGAGACGCCGAAGCATGATCGAAGGTAGGAACCTCGTGCTGGAGGTGGGACAACTGTGGGACAACCCTTGCCTTAACGTTGATATTAATTTTTCGTGACGAAAAAAAGGTTTTATGTTATTCTTTCTTAACTTAAATGCAACATGTAATGCATATTGTTATTGACACAGTTATTACTAAATAAGGTGATATTCACTGAGCTAATTATCTCGGTGTCGTGTTTGTGTATTTACTGAACATCTTACAGTGACTTCTTGCAGAAGTGTGCGTGACGACGACGTTGAGTAATAGCAGGCGCAATCACGAATCCCGCTACGAGTGTTTCGTGTTTTGAGGCCTCATCGGCAGCCAGCTTGCAAGTGTGGGCATACATCTTGATAAAATAAAGGCAGCGACACTGCGTTCTTACTTTCTCTGGGAGTCAACGCTTTGTGCGCGAAAACGAATGCAACGGTTGCTGAGCCTTCACGAGGACAGGGATAACGGTATTGTAAATATGCATGCTTTTCTCGATTTGAGCCACTTGACGTCAGCTTTTGCGCGAAAGTGCGCGTCCCATATTCGCGACGTCTCGATTTGTAAATCCTTTAAAATGCCGGTTTCTCGTGCTACGCCGCACAACACGGACGCTTAGAAAGGTGGGAGAGAGTTAGGAATGTGGATGTACAGACGTCGAGCCTGTGGCAGTGCTGCGTTCTAGTTTTGTGCGAGATCAGGAAAGCCGCGAAATAACTTGCGAATTAAAACCCAATATCATTTGGTTCTGGTACAAACTACCGTGTGAGTCCGAAAGAGCCTAACCCACTTGTACATATCATATCATAATCGTCCCCTATTTAACACCTTCACCTTGCATATTACACGACCACATAATCAGCATCACTAGTTGCGGCACAATCAGCCTCCATGGCACGGGCTATTTTGCCTTTCTGCCTGGTCACACCGCTAATAACTCACGGTGGTATTATTATTAATGGGTAGCAAAATGAAGCCATTTACAACTCCTAATAATAATAATAACAATAATAATCTTTATTGAGCAGCCAGTGCATGCAGGCATGATGTTGATTTCATATTGATCATTATTCTGCAGATTGAAGGAGCGGCAATTATGAAATGAGCAATATTACAGTGAGATTGAAACCTTTTTTAGACTCATAAAATGGTTAATACCAAAATGAAATAATTATTGTGTTTTAATTCGCGTTTATTTCGCGGCTATGTAATCTGCATATGACAACATTTTTCAGCTCGACGTTGCGCACATCAACATTCTAACACTTCCCGCCTGCAAAGCGTCCGACGAGCAAATGCATTTACAAAGGTGACAAACGACACGTTATGAATACGCGCTCAAATCTTTTTCGCCCTTACAATATTACTGTTATCACTTCACTAGTGAAACTCAGCGTAGGCATTCATTTCGCGCAAAACAGTGATCAGAAAAATAAGGCGCAGGTATTTATTTTTATTTTATCGATGTATGCACACGCTGCTGGCTGATGGCTCAAAACCGGGGCAGCGCCTCGTAGCGTCGTTGTCACGTCGCCAACAAAAATGTTCAGTAAATACACAAAACACGGTACCGAAGATATTAATGGCAGAATATCGCGCCCTTTAGCCAACTGTGTCAATAACAATATGCGTTACATGTTGCATTTGGTCAGCGAAGAACTTCTTCATTTTTTGTCGCAGCGCACGCTCAATATCGACGATAAAAAGTTCTGATCACCTCGCCAGTTTTCACTGGTCATCTTCGGCGTCTCGGCTTGTCTGTCGACAAGCGCGACGCGCATGCACAGTGAAGCCCCGGGCGCGATCTCTTTAACCCTGTCGGTGCTATTGACTATATCGTATTTCAAGAAACAAATGTTAACGGCACTTGTTTTTCATTTTCTGGGCGTTGATAAGACGCGCGCAAGCGCAAGTAAACGCTGATAATCTGCGGGCAACTCGGAAATGACTTTCAACCATCAGGCAATATCTGCCCCGGCGATGAAGATGGAGATCCGTATGACTCCGTCGGCGCTCTCTTAAGTTACGCAGGTGAACTGGCGCATTTTTTCCAGCGGTACATAGTGTCAACCCGAATTAGGACCTTTCGTAGTTTACTGTAATGGCGTGCACCATTCATGTTACCGCTTCAGCTGCATTCCTCGTCTTCTCGATTCCCATGCAGACATTGTTGTGGCTATTTGTGCCTGTTCTTTCCGGCTGTATCTGCAACACACATCTTTCTCCCTTAATACTGCCTCTCTCTCGCTCTCTGCCTCTATTTCTTTCTTTTGTCCCAAATGTCTACGTCACTGAAAAAATGGTGACACGACAATTCTCGTCGACTTCAACAGAGAAGTGTCCTCTTTGAAACAAGCAAATAATTTTCTCAATATTTTTTTCTTCGTTCGTCATGTTACGTAAGCTGAAGATGTACAACTGTTTTACTGAACTTTCTGTGTGTTGCAGCCACTTGATGAGAAAGTGACCTTAATCTAATTTTGTCCCTCGCAGAATGCGCTGTCACGTATTTCCTTTTTTCTATACTGCTTATTCTTGCAACACAAAATCTTTCTTCTTTTCATGTGCAATTTACGACAACAAAAACTCAACATTAAAATTAAATAACAACGCAAAATAGAAAAGCAATGACGTTTTTGCGTTAACTTCACTTTCAGATATTGGCTGGAAACTAAAATACCAGACATTAAAGACACCAGAAATTAAGGCAAGGACTGTCAAAAATTATCCGTTCATTCAATATTGAGGACAATCTCAACTTAATTAACGAATAAAGAAGACAGACGGCTAATTTGTTCCCCTTTCACTGGCCCTCCTTTTCTGTCGTTTTTGGTGGCACTGGATGGCCTGCTATGCGTTTTACCCGCGATTATTTCCAGCGAACGCGAAGCATGCCAGCAATCCAGGGCAGTTTTTTAATCGCGTGACATAGGCACGGCGAGCCACGGATCATCACAAGGCACTGAAATCCGGTCGCTCATGTATCTTATTAATCATAAGGCAAGATAAACGTCGCGCAATATTTTTAATGTTGCAATCTAGATTTTATTGTTCAGAGTGGGCAGATCAGACAAACCAATAATTCTCTACGGCAATCCCGATAGAAGACGTGCCGTTGTAATAAAAGCACCGTGTTCCTGTCAACGTAGCCGTGATTTAGTGGCGTCTTATATGAGTCGTCTCCTGGCGATTGCCAGTTTCGTATTAATTTGCTTCTTTACGCCTTTATTTGGCTGTATTGATAACGTGCTTTATTGTGACGTCTGCGACAAACCGCGTAAAACAACGGTGTTTTCGGCATACTGTGGCCCTCGGCATTTGCGTTAAACATACCTTCATCTGGTTGATACGCAGATCCGTCTTTCTGCCATCCGTGTTTGCCCGTGCAATAAGTAACGAATAATTGCTGTTAGTTTGGAAAAAGCCAACGCATTGCGGCCTTTAATGCTGCTTGGCAAAGCGCTGAAATCATCGTGATATTGCTGCAAACTGGCTGTACATTTTTTTGTGCTTTTATATACTGTTAGTATAGGCATTATCTCTGGCGACGGTGCAAATTCAATGCTGTGATAACAACTTGTTTGTCTGGCTCGAAGAGTGTAGCAATATAAATCCTCGAACGCGATTCGGAGACTGGATATGAAGAAGAAATTGCTCTGAAAACAGCGACCGGATTCGCCGCCGCATGGAACCAAAACCTCTTCATGTAATCCACATTTATTCGCCGCAAACCAATGTCGCATTTCCAACGTCAGCACCAAAAACCGCTGACTACACTATTTTGTTAAAACGTGGAAAGTCAACAACAAGTTCATCAACATGTTGTCGGCAAAATTTATTTGTTTAGAGAGGATGTGACCACTGATGCTGGAACAGTAAAATCCTCAGTGAAGATTTGTGCTCTCTGCGGATGCTGAAAACATTTTCCTTATAAAAAGACTACACCAGCTTCGAAGATTTTGCAACTTTGATAATCGCGGAGCCGTTCATGAGACATAAAAGGCTTCGAAGAATTACCAATTGCTTTTGTGTTTCTTCACTTTATTTTGTTCTGTAGGCATTCGTGCAGTAATTTAATAAAGAAATGGCTTGCGTAAGCGTAATTCAAGTACCGGCAAATAATAACGACGTACTACTCGTTAGTCGGTAAGTTCTAGCCATTTTGATTATAACGTTGAATAATAATGGCAAAACGGGCAACGTTACCAGTAACGTCTTTACTAACAACGTTAGTCACGCCTTATCTATACATAGCTCTGTATTCTGAAGTATTCATTATAAACGTGCATTCTTTTCGCGATGATAAACTGCTCAGTGGCTTTGAACTGCGTGGCTATGCAATTTTTTCATTCATTGCGGCACCCGGCATCTAGCTCTCTGCCGTATATTACAACAGTATTTTCATTAAGTGACAATTTTTCTTTATTGAACAGACACAGCGGTTAACTGAAATATATTTATAGTGTTTCTGCGGTAGAAGATAGCATCAAACTGCATTCGCGCGGCGATCTCATGATATCATCACTGCCAGCTTTTTCTTTCGTGGTAGTGGCACCGGCAAGTAATGTCACTTCCGTTTGAATTGCAATATTTCGCATTACCGTCATGCCAATAACATCTTGGAAATGGCCACTCAACACCGAACTTGGCAATTGAGCTTTGTGACCACCTATAGATAGCCATAAATTTGTTGCCAGAACATAAAATAAAATTAAAGCAACGAAGAGACAAAAATATATGACAATGAGGCATAAAACTTCTGGCTGCTCTCGGGAGCACTTCCGCTCATTGTTCGCTGACGTGATGACTACCATGATGTGCCGATGCGTCGGGCTGGCTGGCGTGTTGGGCTAGTTGTTGGTCGCATCTTTGTCCCAGTTTTTTGCCCTTGGCTGCTGCCGGGATGTTCACGTCTCAGCTCGCCGTGTATTAAGCAGTGGCAACATAGTGTTTATGGCCAATATCGTGGCAGCGAAATGAAGGGGGGGGGGGGGGGGGGGGGGGGGGGGGGGATGTGGTGGTGGTGGAGAGAGAGAGGGGGAAACAAGTGACGTTATGATCAAGCAACCAGATGACGACGATACCGTCAAGCTGGAGCGTGGACTTGTAATATGATCCGAGACAATTGGTAAAACTTGGAATAGTACAAGGACAGAGGAAGTTCGTCCGTGTCATCCTCTTTGTCCTGTGTGCAGCTGTTTCTCCGTGGGGAACGAAAATTGTGGACCTTTCTAGCACTCTGCGTGTACAGACATCGCGTCGCCCGCACGACCCGGCGAACGGGAACTACAAACCAAGCTAGAAACGGCTGGAAATGCAGTTTTTTTTTTTATCTTTTATTTTTGAAGCCTCAAAGCGCTTGAAGGTGAAGAACAGTAATACATTGCTGATTCCGTTTAAATAGATTTTGATCGCTTTGTT